>CM052097.1:17381995-17393946 GCA_028453745.1 Agapostemon virescens | reverse complement strand
TGAATTTATATGTGAACAAGTTTATATGGAAGAGTAGATCGTCTGTGCTTGAAAACGCATATCAAAAGAAACTTTTATATAGAGTGAAACCCTTTAATTGCGAAACATGCGAGACTCTATGGACGATTATGGCCAGAATTTGACTTTTAAAGACACATATGGAATAGTAGATCGCGTATGCTTAAAAATGCACGTCAAAAGAAACTTCTATATGGAAAGAAACCCTTTAATAGCGAAAAATGTGAGACCAGTGAATATAATAATATACTTTTATATATCCTATCTAATAGACCGTTTTAAAACACCTACAGTGATCTACGATTCAAGGTTACTCAAGTTATTCAAGGACTACCAAAGAAATTGCACCCGAATCTCAGTAATATCATTCTCGATACTTGCACGCGGATCTCGTCAATTTTCGCTGGCCCTCGATCGGAACATTTGCTTATTTTCAAAAATCACGCGTCACTCTAAAAGAAATGAAGATTCGAAGTAGTAACGACGCTAATCAAAGATTTCATGCAATCGATCGATCGCCTCGATGCTCCGGAGGCTTCTTCATTTCCGTAGCCGTGCGGCCATCGAGTCACCGCTGTAACAGTTCATTAATGTAACTGACATGTTTAGGAATGCAGTTAGTGCCGGGGCATACCGTAAACCGTCGGAACACATCGGAAAATAGTCCTAGCTGCGGAGGACAGCTAAACTCCGGGCGATCATCGATGTTTGTTCCGCAAGTGGAAACAGCGAGTCATGTTCAGACACAGCTGTTCCCCTGCTTGACATCGGGAGTCAGTGTTTTGACTGTCTACTACAACACGATAAACTCCGACGGAGGCGGTAGCAGGGTACAGTTAACGATCGAAAAAAAACTAAAGAGAAGGAGTAGGTGCCCGCTAAACGATTGCAATCGTTTCCTCGTTCCTCCGGCCCCGTCCTTCCCGATCGAATAAAACTGACAATTCTCCGCGACAAATGGCGTCTTGTAGCGAACTTCCGACGGCTGAGTTCCTCGGGAATCTTAACTTTAAGTTTTTACTGCAGTACTCCAGAGAGAAACTGCGAAGAAATAACTTCGATTCGACCGGCGGCGGAGCCGAGCGCCACTGAGAAATCTATTAAAGCGAAATCTGATCGTCTTCGAGGAGCATTGGTCCTCTCTAAAGCATGCTACCTTCTCACCCTTCCCTCCGCACACACACACACACTCTCTCTCTCTCTCTCTTGGTTTTTTCGTCTCTCTCTTTTGCTTCCCTTTTACGTTCCCGATTTTACGTTTGCTCGTGACTCGGTGTTTTACGCTGATCACTTAGCGAAAATAGATTTCGTTAAACGGAAGCGCGAGACTTCGGGACGGGGAAAAAGTTTAGCGTTCTCATCGTCTTCTTCCTCGTCGCCGGAAAGGTTACACGGGGAACTGCCATCGAAGCGATTCCGATATCCACCGTATTCCCAATAGAAATCAGAGCTTGAACGCTACGCGATATTCAGACGCGGCGATGGGGGTTATGAAAAATTCGTGGGACGCATTCTCGCTTTCAGGGGTGTAGCACACCTCTGCGAAAATTAGTCTCGCGACAACATTCCATCTCGCGGCGGAATCTTTTTCTGGGCCCTCTGATTGAGAAATTGCCGGCTGAAAATCAGGGAATCTGTCCCGATATTATACGAGGAGAGAACGTGATCCGGTTCCTCGATGTTCCGCGATATTCCTTGATATTCCGACGTGTTCCTTAGCGTTTTACCTACCGGGACGGTCTTTCGGTTTTCAAACGTGATTGCCGATCCATAGATTTCTCATGGAGACAGACATTTTTAGAAAGCACTTGTTAAGACGCGAACGATTTTTAACACTTTAAGCATCGCGACGGTCACCGGCGACTAACGATGTGAAATACAATATATAATTTAAAAAATTACATTTATATTCAGTCACATATAAAATAATTCATGTAGAATGAAAGTATCCTAGGTCAGGAGAAATGCTTTGGTCTCCTAGTTAACCCTTTGCACTCGAATGGCGCCTCTAAGGCGATACTAAAACTTGCCATACTATTATTTAAGAAACTTTTACATCACTAGGTTTGCAGTTGAGAAATCGATAAAAATGTTAATATTCTAAGTACGAGTCATAGTAATTAATTTCGTATAAATGAAAGAAAATGAACTATCTGCAGTGGAGCTATTATAGATAAAAATATTGTTTCGATTTTGCAGTAGAATTGCTTCGACTGCGAACAGTTAAAACAGCTTCGAGTGCAAAGAGTTAATTTTAACCCCTTCGCTACATACAGTTCGCGGTAATTTTCAAAGGAAAAAAAAGCATTTGTTTCGCGAGAAATAATTGTTGCGAAAGAAAAGACTGAAATTGCACGTCCAGAGTGACATCTTGATGTGCCATAACTGCATAGTATAACTGCTACTATAGCCGCTCGAAGTGTTTCAGTGGTACCTTATGGACGGACGACTATAGTCATCCGTAATAGCAAAAGGGTTAAATGGAAAGAATACAACTGTGCGGAAGCAAAAGACTTGCTTTTACCCTATTTGCGTTTTTCTGTTTCAATCGAGTCTGTTGTGGTGGATAAGTAGGACAATGCGGCTAGACTTTTGTATATAACATGGAAAAAATTTAATGAACACAACTTACATAATTAATAGAATCGACGGTCTCTACAACACGTGGCGTGCGCGCATTGCTCGCTCCCCGAACATAACTTCTCTCGCTCGCTCATAACATTATTTATACCGTTCATTCTTAACTCTCATGCAATCTCTAGATTAGATGATCTAAACAATCATCAGTCACATTTATTAAAATACTGTGACTATTTCTGAATATTATATAAATTATGTATAGCACATTAACCCTCTGTGGGCCGAATTTTTGTTTTTAATCCCAAAAAAAATTGGGGGAACGAAAAATAAGAGATTATAAACCTATATGTGCAAATGAAAAAAAATTTTTCCGTTTAAACAATTTTATTGCAATATATTCACTATGTAACTTTCAGGTAATAACGGCCTATAAAGTTTGCACTTCTGTGCATAAAAGCTTAAGCGTGAAATTTCATAAAACAATTTGCACTTGACGTTAAACATTTTATGTTTGAAATCTCTTTGTTGTATCACATTGCAGTGCATACATATTGGTATAGTCAACTATATTGCTTATAATTTCCTTGTCAAATAGTTTTCGAAAATAGGTCACAGGAAAATGGGGTGCTTCGGGGACATTAGGGCAATCTCTTTTCCACGGGCGATAACAGGTATTATTATTCGTCTGGGATAGTGGTTGCCAAACAATTTTTTGTGATCCTGCATCTTCCTCGTGTGACGAGGATTGAGTACTAAATTCTTCGCCACTGTCAATGACATTTATCCATCGTTGGGGAAATACTATTACATCTTCATCGGACTCGGAATCTAATAAGGAATCATCGGATCTATTACCGCTAATGCGTCTAATACTAATTCCTCTGTTATTTCTATCTGATTTTGTATTCATATTTTGAGTATATGATGTATAAATTTGAAAACAGGAGAAAGCACAAGCTTTATCCTAAATGTACCGAAATCTGCCATAATAGCCCACTGTAACCTCAAAGTTACAAAACTGTATCATAAAAAAACAGTAACAAATTGAAAATTGAAATGCAAACAAATAGGTTGTTATTGATATACGAACCCAGAGCTATTATGTGTACTATTTTTAGTTTGGTAATCACTGACAAAAGCACAAATAATATCAATTGGATCGAATGGTTTCGCTTATTTTTACTGCAGACAGTTTACACAGCATTTATTTTGTTATTTCAGGTTGACGAGCCTAGCAACGGTCATAAATATTAATATTGGTTGTCTTGGCAACGTTATAGAATTAAGATTTATGCGCAATCTCATGAAAAGAGTTATAATTATTTGGTAAAATGTCGATAAATTAAAATGTGATCTGAAAGTTACACGGGCCCATAGAGGGTTAATTTATAAATTTGATACCGTTAAACCGTGGCTGGCGCGTTGGACGGAAAGCGTGTTGTTCTACGTGTAAGTATTAGAACGATAAGGAAACAGGATAGCAAAGACAATAACCGTCGCAGAAATCGATTCGAGCGTAATTATTCGTCTCTCCTTAATGACGAAAACAGTCGGATCAAGAGGTGCTCGGGCTGATCTGCATTCTTTTGAAGTCCCTCGTATATCCATCACCGTATTTGACTTTCATCCGCCATTTTCCTCTCTCTCCGTGGCACTTCCATCCTAGCCCATGCATACGATTCATACAAAATTTGTCGGGTTAATAAAAATTCATGCCAGGTCCACGGATTCGCGTTCAAAAAATCATTGTGCTCGTCGAGAGGCTCTTTGAGACGCACGAATTTGCCGGAACCATCAGAAATGGAACGAGTCGCGTTTCATGAATCGATTGCGAAGACCGACGCATCTCTATCTCCATATCGAAGGGTTCCCCTCGATTAAAGAACGTCGATTAAAACGGTGAAAACTGTTTGATGCATGTCGATGCAACTATTCTGCGATTTCGACAAACTTTCAAGATGTCTTTGCGTTGTCAATGCTGCCAAGCGGATCTTTATTTACCAATCGGATAAAGAAGAGATTTTAACGAGCGACTATCAACGGGAATTCCTTCGTCTAATCACTGGACCATTTATTTTGTACCTGAACATTGTAGTAGTATGATATTATTGACCAACAGACATTATTAACACTTTGCCTATCACGATGGTCATCGGTGAAATAAAACAACAGACAAACGAACAAGTATTACAACACAGAAATTGCGAACATTCTGAAGTTGAAAATAAAGAAAATCGCACCACTATAGTTGGTGTAGTATCACCGACGTGACACCTTTCGCACAACGATATAAAAGCGTGGATGTTCGGCGGGCGAGACAGAGTATATTAGGCGAGCGACTGGAGTTAGAGGGTGTTTTATGTAGGATCTAAGAGCAACTATAGTATTTTAATTGACAAAGGTGTTCATTAACTTCCCCTTTCGCCAAGAATCCTACAAGAGTAATGGCTTTTCGAGGAAACTGCAGGCTACGGAAGTCTCGTTGTCCGGATTTTTGGAAATCCCGATGGTTGTATGGCGGATGGGATCTTTTGGCAATTTGTCGAAAATAGATAAGGGTCTAATTGGCAGTCCTTCTCTCTCTCTCTCTCGTGCTGAACAATATTTCCTTGGTATTATATTGGCTGCTTATATACTACTTTCGGTGACCAAGTATTGGGCAATGGGAAGCGCAAGGATAAATATAAAACGTTCTTACAAAACGATTTACTATTGATGCGCTCAAAACAATGGGTTTACGGCGAAATTGTCAGCTACGGAGGAATCCGTCGGTTGTTTCGAATTTTGGGACCCAACTGATCTGCATATCAAATGGGATGGTCATTTTGCAGTTCTAAAAATTTTGTATGATGGCTCGGACATTTTTTACGATGGTTCCTTCTCTCTCGTGCGGCACACTTGGTAAGATTTCTGGAGCGTACTGTACCAGGCTGCAGCTGTCTAATGACGATGCATTCGGTGTAGGTTTGAACGTGTTCGAACGCCGTTGATCGCTGCAGGCAGAGCTATCCAGGCTATCCGCCTATCCACCGAGGACGACGACGTTCCTGTCCAGGGCGTTTGAACTTGGACAAACGGCCGATCACAAAGGGACGCGCGGAACAGAGCCCAAGCCGCACAGGAGCCGAGTTTCAGAAGTGTTTCGCGGAACTTCGATCCTAGGGGTATACAAAGCGGTCCTGCCGGCTTAAGCTCGCGACAAAGGTCAGGAACAACGAACGGAATCTTGCAGGAAATTAATTTAGCATCATCGCGTAATTAGTTCGCCGGCTGCGGCGAGGATATGGCCGCGTTTACGACGCGGCAAATCGACTAACTTCGTGCACTCACACTTCCGAGTCCCCGGTTCGATACCGAGTTTTATTACATCCGACCAGCAGCTACAATTTCGCTAGATTTTGCGAATCCCTTTCACACGAAGCGTATCCACCTTAACCTCTTAGGCACCGTTCAATTTTCTGCGGCGCAGTTTCTCTGTACGACAGAGAACATTGGAACGAAGTTTTTGATAACTAAATTATAATTTTTCTAAAAGATATGATGCATATATTTTAATATTAATAATTTACTGTAATAATTAATAATAGAATTGAGTGTGCCCAAGCCAGTATAATGGCGCATCGTAATATAAGATGGCATTCGCGAAAGCCACTATAGTTTTTACTATTTTTTACTATTACCCGTCCTTACAACAATTACATTTTTACAAATTTCTTAAACATAACCATAGTGACGTAAAATTTGTCTCACATAGCGATGTAGTTGTTTTTAGTGGCCCCTCAGAGTCGCCGTTCGAGTACTAAGGGTTGAAGTTCTTAAATGAATGAAAAAGTTCATGATACGGACGCCTGACTTCCGCTGTTTTCAAGGAGACGTCAAATTGGAATGCCGGATACCCTAATTAGTATTCGTTTCTATAACAATTGACGTACCGTAAATGTTAGAAATGTTACTTTCCAAATGACAATACCTTGTGTGCTGTATTCACTTTAATTGTATAACAAAGTGTCGTTTAGAAGTAATGATATCGAGGATCGGGGATCGATTATTTATCGATTCGTTTTGGTGTATGCAGAAATTGAGGAAGAATCGTGAAAAACGGCAATTTTCGCCATTTTCGATGGCATAGTTCACACGTACGTCGATCGATTTCAATGAATTTTTCTGTGTACGTATAACTATCGTAGATCTACGTTAGTTTTTCTTTAGTTCCTTTTTAAGTTCCTTTTTTAATAAATATTAAAAATACAAATTAATCGGCACGAACTTCCAGGACAATCCAATACAATGGATTCCGGGTGACCCGCGTTTAATATCCATAAATGTGGAGAAAGGAAATTGTGACAGTAACATTATGTGACCGATGCGCTCTGGCTAACTGGTCCTTCTGTCCATGAAAAAACCGTCCCTTAAACCTAAGCACTTAAAGCCAGAGACGCTATAGTTTCGTTGCATTCCAACAATAAACCTCCAGATGTTAATTGTCAGACATTACCGAGCACGCTTTAGCCTTTTCGGGTCTGCTTTGACCCTCCTACGAGGGAGTAATTTTAACCTCTTAGGCACGGGTTGGATTTTGTGCGGGGCAGTTTCTCTATACGGCCGAGAACATTGGGATGAAGTTTTTGATAACTTATAAATTATAATTCTTCTTAAAGATATAATGCATATACTTTAATTTTAATAATTTTGGAATGAGGTTTTTCATATCTAAATTGTAATTTCTGTAAAAGATATGATGCATATATTTTAACATTAATAATAGAATTGAGTGTGTTCAAGCCACTATAATGGCGCATCGTAATATAAGATGGCATTCACAGAAGCCACTAGGCGCATCGTGCTTAAGAGGTTCATGCTCGATCGTTCCCCTTCGATTCGTGTGCTTTCGTAGACTAAAGTGTCTTGCGAGCAACCCGGCAAAAAATCGTTTCAAGATGCCGGATCGCGTTTTGAGCATATCGAGGATCGGTTTCCCTTCGGTCTTTCTTCTCTTTTCAGATTTTTGCGGCAGGATTTCGTGCGATTTCCTCCGAAGGCTGTTTCAAAGTTCAATCTTTTCCCGTCGATTGGACGTCTCTAGAGTAAAAAAAATTCCTGCGTCAACCCTCTCGAAGAACGATAAGAACATTCTCGAGTACATCTTGAGCATGCTCGAGATCGGTTTTTTTTTCGATTTTTTCGATTTTTACGACAGGATTTTCTGATATCCTCGAAGTAAATGGGATTCTATCATAAAGCTCGATCTTTCTTCTCGAACCCTAAGCCCTTCGAAGTTAGAAAATTGCTACGGGAACATATTCAAAAACGAATTACAAGATCTCCTTATAATTTCGCGAATCTCGAGGAACTTCCGGTTGCGTTTTTCGATTTTCTCGCGTGAATTTGAATTTCGCTCGTATCTCAAGCGGCTCTAGCAAACAGTCTAATTTGCCAGACTTAATTTAAACCTGGAATGTTGAAAAACCCTTACGAGAACCTTAACCCTTTGCACTCTGCTGTCCCCTCTCATGGAACATCGTAATTCTACATCACTCGGATGTCCTCTTTCATGGGGATTATATCAAACGTGCACAAATTATCCTGCAATGCATATTGGGGAGTGTTTTAAGGTTTATCGCACTGTACAAAATTATAAAAAATAAAATATTCATTTTTTCGCAAATATACATTTCTCGATGTCAACCAATTCGTAAAAGTCCAATATCATTATAATACGTTACTGGGTTCCAAAACTATACTAAATAATACGAGGCTCTGTAAATGCACGTTTCTGTCACAACGTAGCACTGCGTAGCTGATAGCCAACGTCTAGTATGATTCGGAGTGCAAAGGGTTAAGAGAACCGATTTGAAGGTCCCAGAGCGAATGTTTAATCGTTACAGGTTCGCTTTCCGTCAGTTTTGTAGAACGTTGAACGCAACTTCGTGATTTAGTCGAAATAAGGGTCACTCTACATTGAAACTCTTCTCTTCGATTCGAACCCTTTAGATTCGTGCAATTTCTACGCGAACGTTTAGTCTCGGGATCGAGAGGAGCTGTTCGCATGACCACTCGGCGAATTTCGCATCGATTCGCTTAGCGAACGTTGGGTAACGAAGTCGCAAAGGGTAGCCGGGTATTCGAGTTTCTTATAGCAAGATTGGAGAAGCTTTCGCTGTAAAAAGAAGACAGCGTCGTCGGATGATCGAGGGAGAGGACTGCGAGATACGAAACGTAGTCCGTAGGTGCAAAACGCTAGTAAAAGTTTTACCGTGGGTTCCCGAGCTCGGCTCCGATATCCTGCCGGGTTTCTGACGAGGTTCCGGCTCGAGGCTCGTCGACGTCGCTCTATTCCGCCCGAACGTTTCCGCGCGTCGCCAGGATATTACTAGGACGATGAGGAAGCGGAAGTAACGACGCCCCTCCTGGAGAAACCGGTGCGGCGCGGTGCCGTTCGGGACAGGAGAAATAAAAGCACGCGAGGTGGTGTAGAAAGCAGCGAGAGACTGGTGGGCGGTCGGGTCGAACGAATAAATAAAACAAGGGGTCGGAGGGGGCGGCGGAAAGGAGCAGCTGTTAAAAGGAAATGGCTGCGGTGAACCGCTATCAAGTGGTGCGCGGGACTAAAGTCGAGAGAAAAAAGACTGCGACAAACAAACAAGCTAGAACGCTGAACCGCGAAAACAAAGAGGGAGTGAGGGAGATAGAGACAGGGAGAGAGCGAGAGAGAGAGAAGCAAACATTAGTAACACCGGTTGCGACGAGTATTAAATGTACTGTTCGTTCGCGAGAAGATCGCAAGCCAGAAACTTGTACCAGGTCTGTAAATAACAAACCGAAATTTTCACATACGTTGCCAGTAACTGTCAACGGATTGTCCGGAAGGTTCGCGCAGGTTTATTTTTATTTTTAATAAGTACACTCTGGGAGAAAAGGATAGCACACTTTAAAATTAACGTAATTTTTATTTATTTAATATTACAACCAAGACTTTGTTTTTATACATTCTTGCAAAATATCTGTATAATTATATACAGAGGAAATTGAATTGAATTTCGCCAGTCTATAGAATTTTATTAAAAAACAAAGAACTTTTAAGGAAATATTGTGGGACAAAATGGTAGCATATTTAATTTAAAATTATGTATAACGATAAATCAACGAATGATCTTTAATGCATAATATCTAGTGAGTCCTCCTTTATATTTAATAACAGCCATCATTCTCTTTGGCAATGATTTATAGAGTTTTTAAATAGTTTTTTGTTGTAATTGCCCCCACTCATTTTGAATACATTTTTTTAATTCGACAATGTTTCCAAATTGTCTATCATTTCCATATACAGCTCGGAAAAGATTTTCCCAACAATTTTCAATAATGGTAAGGTCGGGTGACCTCGCTGGCCAATTCAAAACACGAATTTTTTCTCGAGAAAAGTACTCTTTTACTATTTTTGCAGTATGTATTACAGCATTATCCTGCTGAAAAATTAACTTTTCTCTAGCAATTCTGGTGGCGTACGCGTTTATTTGTTCTACAATCATTTCCAAATACATTTTGCTATTCATTTCTTCTTTTATAAACTTGATTTCCATTTTACCATAATACCCGACATCGCACCACCACCTCCCATTAGCCGACGACGAAAAATAGTAATTTAAACAATCGGGTCCATCCAAGTTAACCCTTAACACTCCAATGGCATGGAAAAGATCCAGCAGACCATCGAAATATCAAAAAAGACAACGCAAAGTGATTTTGCTTCATGACGATGCACCATCGCACACAGCAAAACCGGTCAAGGAAACGATTCAGTCGTTTATTTGAGAAATACCTTCGCATTATTTTATTTGCATCGAAGGGATACTCACTTGCTGAGCAACGCTTCGACAAATGCACGAAAATGGCTCGACGACTGGTTCGCCTTGAAAGAGGAACAGTTTCGTTGGCCTTCTACTTTTCTTATCCTTTAATATTGCGAGTCTACTCTCTCTCTTTGGACAAACTACGATAACCAAGGAAACCTCAGCCGTTGTCATACCCCTTGCTTTCTCATTTGCAACGTTCAAACGCGAGTATACTCGCGACGGGGTTCTGCAAAGTGTTAAAAACGGCGCGTAACCTACGCCCACCGCTCAGACCAACGCTCGACTCCCTTAAAAATCCGGAAAGAGCAGCAGTCGCAAGGCGGTGACGCAAAAAGTCAGGCAGGTTGGTGCATGAAGAGGAAAATGAAAAAACATGTCGGATAGTACACGGTTCTAGAAGAACCGGAGGAAGCACGGTGTCGAGGCGGAGTAGCGAGGAGTCAAGGCGGACCGGTGAAAAACGACGGGGGAAAAAAGGAAAGAATGGAGAGACAGAGAAAGGTTTGAGCAAACAGGTCAAAACAATTCCAAAGGGGACCCGACGCTGAGGGAAAGGTTAAACGAGGGAAGACCGAGAGGGCGGAGGGCGGCCAGCGCGTTATAATGAAACAGCGAGCGGGGCGCGAGCCCGAGGAAAAAAAATCTAATTAACAATCCCGTTCAAGAGTTATGGAGATGATGCCGGGCGTAGCGGCGCGCGCGGCCCGGCAGCACGTCGCCGCTTTTCCCTTGTTCGTGCCCGGAGGAATTTTTCCCGTGGGATAATTAGCCGACCTTCCTCCACCGGCGTGACCCCTCTGCTTGTTCCGTAGCCTTTGGCCGACCATTTCCCGCGATCATCCTCCGCCCGGCCCCGCTCCTTGCAAAAAGCCCCCCTGGCCCCGTAGATACTCGTGTTGGTAAACCTTTTCCAGATGAACGCCAATTAACGTGCCACCCTGGCTCGTCGGATACGGCCCTGCACGTCGGAAATTGCCGGTTACGCGTCCGAACCTCCTCGGGGTCTCCTCTCTCTCCCCCTTTCGCAAGGCTCGCCGTTGCGTTCTCTTTTCCGTTTCCGTTCACCGTGCGGCGTCGCGACGACGACGTGTCGCTTCCAACGCACGTACGACGGCCGACCGGAAGTGTCAATACCGACGTTTCCGGTGCACGTCAGCCTCCGGATTTTTCAACGACCACCGCCAATGAGCCGTGGCCGCCGCAATTTCCGGATCACGCTATACCGGAAAACGGAACCGTAAGAGCTAATAATTAGATTCCCGCGTGGCCCACTGCGTCCCGTTTCTCGCGGACGATCAAAGTCGCCTGTTTCACGAGTTATTCGCGGTGAGAATCGTTTAAGTTCGAAGAGAGTCTTGTTTGATGCATACTTTCGCCGCGAGATGTTCTGATTTGTTTAGAAGCAGGTGAGAAAACGACGCAGATGTATCTTGGTAACAGTTTTCACTAATGTTGTTCTCTCTTTATGTTGTATACTTATTACCTGACGTTATCCTCTTACCT
>CM052097.1:17370879-17381592 GCA_028453745.1 Agapostemon virescens | reverse complement strand
AAAATGTATATGTTGTAGGGCCTTTAACTGAATCTTGTTCGTTGCGTACCAACAACTTCCACCAGAAGGTGTTCAAATATTGCCTTTTGAGATGCAGGTGACATAATAACGTAGGGGACCGAGATGTATGGGGCTCTCCAATGGTGACTCTGATCCATTGGAGGGTATGGCCATAGTGTTGGCGGTCCATACACTAAAATCCTCTCACTCCACCTCCTCGTGGTGGTCCCTGGGAACACGCTTGCGTGTTGCTAACGGAGTGAGGGGTACAGTAAATGGAAGAGAAAACAGAAGTATAGAACGGAAGAGAAAGCAGAGAATAGGAAAGAACAGGATAGGAGAAGAGGTACAATAAATGGAAGAGAAAACAGAAGTATAGAACGGAAGAGAAAACAGAAAATAGGAAAGAACAGGAGAGGAGAACGAAGGCGAAAGAATTAGTCGAATAAAAGGGGGGCACCCGTGAGAAATGCGAATAGTAGACCCATTGGTGCCCCCCTGACGACCCAGAAGAAGACGGGGATGGCTTACTACCCCTAAGGGGTGGGGGTTTTAGTGGGTAGGACCGTTATCAGGTTCCGTTGGTGAGACCCATACTACCCCCCCACAGGGGGTGGTGTGCGTAACAGCATTTCCCCCACCCCTGAGAAAAAAGAAGGTGACATAATAACGCAGATGTATCTTGGTAACAGTTTTCTCTAATGTTCCTCTCTCTTTACGGTGTGATACTTATTCTTTCATCTCATCCGCTTGCTTCCTAAGTCAGAAAGATGGCCGAGAGAACAATATTTATCATGTCGTAGGGCCTTTAACTGAATCTTGTTCGTTGCGTACTAACGACTTCCACCAGAAGGTGTTCAAATATTGCTTTTTTGATAAGCAGGTGACAAATTAACGCAGATGTATCTTGGTAACAGTTTTCTCTAATGTTGCTCTCTCTTTACGATGCAGTACATATTTCCTGATATTATCCTCTTACCTTCTAAGTCAGAAAGACAGCTCAGTGAACAATATTTATGATGTAGTAGGGCCTTTAACTGAATCTTGTTCGTTGCGTACCAACGACTTCCACCAGAAGGTATTCAAATATCTCTTTTTTTGAGAAGCAGGTGACAAAACATCACAGACATACCTTGATAATAATTTTCTATAATATTGTTCTCTTGTTATGCCGTGTTACTTATCCACTGACATCGTTCGTTAGCCTCCTGATTCAAAACAACCGAGTAAAACAAACTCTATAATTTAGTAAGACCTTCGACTGAGCATTGTCACCAAATAATCGTTCCAGCCATCGATTATAAAACGGTAAACTCGCTTCCTCTTCCAATACTTAATCATGAAATTCTAATTAAACACTTCTCGTCGGAGCGCATTCGTAAGTCGCGGTGATCTCGGCCGAAGGCATCGAATATTAAAATTGCGATTTCTAGAAAAAGTTCGACAAGCGAGTCGCTTGAATAATAAAAGGGTTTCGGAGGCAGCGCAGCATCGAGGAAACGAGTCGCTTTTTCCGGCAGGCCGAGGGTTCTCATTTCAAAGGCTGGGAATTGCTTCGTCTCGGAGAATTCTCACTTCCGGACTCCTTTAACTTGTTTCGCGATCTGCGCTTTGACATCCGCGGCTCGTGTCGTAAATTGTTCGAGCCGTGGAGCATTATGAGTACCGACTCGTAGGATCGTGTGTGACGTAATTTAGGATCGGCATTTCTCGAGCAGTACTCGAAGCGGAATCCGAGCAAGAGGAATTCGCCGGTGGCGGTCGTTCGAATCGCTGGAACGTTTTGCTCGTTACGCAACAGGGCGACGTTTATTTCTTACGGGCGCCCCTGTGTTTAGTTCGTCCCGGCGAATTGTCCATAAAAGTTTCGAGCTATATAACCGGCACAATAAAAGAAGTTTTATCCAGAATTTCGTCCGGCCTCGAAAGCGTCGTTCGCATATTGGTCGCGCGGTCGCGCGTTCTCTAAGCCGGGAATAATACTGTCGCTCAAATATAAAATATGGCTTCAGTTGGAAAACCTCGTTGCCGAACTTTCTTTTCGCCAGCCTGATTCTCGCCTTGAATGAGAAGATTACTGCGCCCGTTATCCGCCGAGAGAGGGGATTCAGTTAAGGAAACTGTTCGCCTTTTTCCGCCGTCCAAAAACCATTTCCGTCGCTCGACGATCGTCCGCCATTCTTCCGTGAAGAATTCTAGCGCACACGCTAGAATGTTCTGGATGTCTTAAAAATTACGGGAGTCGCATACTTGTACCCGGGATGTATAAAAATATCGTCTCTTCAGCATCGTAGGAGACTTTTACGCCTTCGGATCGGTGGAAATTCGTCAAAAAATTTTTCTATTGCATTGCATTCTATTGCATTGCATTTTATATTGCAAAAGTATTTGAAAAGTTTTATCATTTGCATTTTAGCATTGCTTAGCACTCCAAGCAATTTTAATTCGAAACATTCTTTTTATATAAAATAGTTCCAAGGTACATGGTTAATTTCCTTTTGCGAATATAAAGTTTATTACTATTACTCGTAGGTTCAACATTCCAATTTTTGCCAACGTCTTAAATAAAAACGTAGCTATGTTACAGTTAGTTTAAATAATAGTAAGGGAGTAATATGAAGGGAATAGATAAGGGAGTAATACTAAGGGTTAATATGAAAATAAAATTGTAGTCGGTCGTAGTCAATAAAACCATAACAGTATTATATCTTTGTGCAAAGACATATTCTACTTCGTCTAAGCTAGATGCTAAATCTAGATTCTCTTTAATCAAATTTTACAGAAATTATGCTTAAAGGTCGTTAAACATGTACAAGCAAAAAGACTCGAATTTCCTTTTCATAAAACTTTCATTAAACAGTTCACCGAAGCATTGCTTCGCGAGAATACATTTTCGAAAAATTGCCCGAAGGTAGTGTTTCTTTCCCTTGAAATATCCAGAAGGAAAATATAAGTTCTAAGGGAATTTTGTTGTAAACAAAAGCTTTTCGTTTGCTCGAATCTCCGGTAAGAAACCGCCATTGATCGGTTTTCTACGTCGATTTTGTTGACGGTGCTCCTAAAAATTCTACGATAAATATATTTATATCGCAGACACAAAAAGTATTTGCCCTCGGCCGATGCGTTTTCAACATGATATTCGATAATTTATGATCCTCCGGGCGAATACCTTTGCCCGTAGTCATCGTTCGGATCGAAGCGATTAAGTAAACGCTCACGGTTATTTATCGCGCGAGCTGTCGCGATCATTAAAGCGAAAATACGTATTACCGCGTCGACGCATTATCCCGTGGAATATCGTTAACACCCGTGGATCGTTTTAACTAATAATTTCGACGGTGATTTAAAGCGGCGCCGCTAAAAATTGTAACGGTCGATGGCGCTGCTTATCGGGTTTCGCGTTTGCTTATTCGCGCGTCCACGGACTGATTAAAAACTTGTCATATCAAAAATGGTCGGCAAGCCGCGTCGCGCAACCACCGTCGAGCTCGTTTTAATGATCATCGAAAAAAAACGGAAGCACGCTCGCTTTTCACCGTGGTAAGCGTGAACTGGTTCCATTGAAGCCGTTCGTTTTCATACACTTTATTTCAAACAAAAAAACTTTTCCTTTTCCGCTCGGAATATTCCGCGTCGCATTGTAAGCAATCACGCGGCGCCCGGCTTCAATTGAAACACCGTTAAAAAAAATATATAGTATATTTGTTAATCGCGGGACCGTCAATGAACACTGTTGTTTCTGCGACCGTTCGATCGACGCCGCGCGCCGTTCGCGAGCGCGATCGAGTTTCTCGGGATTTTCGAAACGAACGAAAACCGAGGGAAAGCTCGCGCGTGAAAATTATTGCGCGATCGCCATAGTTCGTCCATTCCGCGATATTCATTCAAATGGAAATCGAAAAATTGCTCGGCAAACTTCTGCGAACTCGCTTTGACTATTCATCCCTGTTTCTAGAACCGTCGAAACAACTGAATTGTTTAATTTAACCTGTCAGCTTCTAATTTTAACGAACGCGACTGAGGTAACGTTACGAGGTCCGCGACATATTTAAACATTTAAAGTAGCATTGTCGAAAGAAGCAACGCGATACGAGTATTCGCTGCAGCACATCCCGTTCCTTAACCTCTTAGGTACGGTTGAATTTTGTACGGGGCAGTTTGTTTGTACGGCAGAGCTCATTGGAATGAAGTTTTTGATAACTAAATTATAATTCTTCTTAACACTTTAACTGCCAGAACAACAACCTCAAAAATTCCACAAAATCAAAGTAATTTACTTGATGAAACAATTTAAAATTTTAAATGTACGACACATAGTTATCCTTGGCCTGCTCGTATTCTCCAGATTTCAACTAAATGTAGGGCAACGATTATATTAATGTACAAATTTATTTGAAAAAATGGACAAACTGCTCTGTCACCCATATGTGGGTGCCACGGCAGTCAAAGTGTTAAAGATACGATGTATATACTTTAACTTTAATAATTTTGTAATGAGGTTGTTCCTAAGTAAATTGTAATTTTTCTAAAAGATATGATACATATAATTTAACATTAACCTGTTAACTGGGTGCGACGAAATATTTCGTCATACACGAACTACTACTAAAATGCTCATGGCGACATTTTTCGTCATGGAAATTTGCCGTAATATTTTTAACACATTACATTTTATGTAGTTCTTATTCAAGTAAATCAATTACATAAGTTTATAATTATATATAAACAATAAGTATTAAAAAATGAAAAAAGTCCCCATTGTGAAACAAGTCGAACAAAAGTTTATTCCCTGGTTAACAAGTTAATAATTTACTGTAATAATTAATAATAGAATTGAGTGTGCTCAAGCCACTATAATGGCGCCTCTTAATATAAGATGACATCCGCGACAGCGACTATAGTGCCGCATCGGTGCTTAAGAGGTTACTAGCGAGAAAGCTGGCGCGTAGTCGTTGCACGATACGGACCAACCCAGCTTGACCATTTCGGATGGACAGAGCGGCGCGCAGGTCGTCCAGCACGTAAACAGGTAATTTATTTCGACAAAGGGACGCGGCTTCCGGTGGCGAGGTATCAAAGGTAGCGCAGCTTATTCCCCGACATAATTTCTGCGACATGTCCGTTCCTCGCCGACACGATATTACGGACGGGCGATGGTGGTGGCCCCGGTGGAATGGGAATTCCGTTCGTAATTTTCCGGGAGCCGAGCGTCGAAAAATCGCGTCGCACGCAACTATTGCGGGTTCGGCCTTTGTGAATAGTAAGTCGAATAAATTGTGCAGGCGAGTAGGAGAGCCGTTAAAAACTTTAACCGCGTCGCGCGCGACGATGCGCCGTCCAGATAAAGCACATGCAGCCCCGCGAGACAGCCGCGCGTGTATGAGCGAGTAGCACGACTCGGCGAGGATCGGGCGCGGGCAGCATTGTCCAACGGTTTCCAGCTGGCATAGTTCTCATCTTGATATATTTTCTCATTCTGTTCCATTGCGCGGTTGCGGTGAAGCCGCTCGGAAAAACCGAGCCGGCCGAACACGCCGTGGGCGGCCAGAAACGGCCCCCGATAGCAGTCCCCGTCTGTTTCTGCTCGAATATTTCACCGAGCGCGAGCCAGTCGGCGGCGCCTGGCTCGCGTAAACATTCCCGTTTTCGAGGCAGAGAGCTGTTTCAAAGAAGAAAAACAAAAGATAGGCAAGAGCCCGGCTATTTTCCGCAGAGGATTCCGCTTCCGAGCTCTGTTGCACGATAAACGTTTTATCGACTCGCGCTCCCGCTCTCCGTGGATCGTTCAGAGTCGTCCCGCGTAGGCGCGCAAATCCCACAGAACCTAGCGATTTTCACGGAACGCTGACGGATCTGTTTATTGTCTAGTCTCGGAGAAATTCCGACCGATGTTACCCGGCAACGATATTTTCGGGGGAACGTTTCAATGCACTCTGCCGCCGCGACGGCAGCCCGCGTTTGACAGCGGCTGGCAATTCCGAGCAGAGCCGTAGAGAAGACAGACGCGGACTTTTACACAACTTCCCGGAGATTTCTTGGGCTGAGTACAGAAATCAGGACACGGCGACCGACGCCGACGGTTTGGTTCAAATAGTTTTCGAACACAATGTCTACCTTGGGGGATATTCTGCTTATGTGAACGCAGACCGACTTATTCTACTTCCGGTTTTATTTTTCCTATTCGACAGACTGAGTTTCCGTGCACGTAGGGTTTGTTTGTGGCGGAAATGTATTATGTAATATTTACTGGCATTTTCGTGTGGTTTGTTCGATAACCACGCATTTGTCTTGGAAATGATTGATTTGCTCTACTGATATTTTTTTACATTATAATTTTTAGAAGTTAGTGGGTGTTAGGAATTAATGGCATCGTTCGTGATGTTACTTTTTATGATAGAATATAGTTCAAGTGTTACTGGCCTGACACTGTCTTACATTCTGCTGGATAAAGATGCATTTGTCTAACAAATAATTGATTCGTTCCACTGATAC
This sequence comes from Agapostemon virescens, assembly GCA_028453745.1. NCBI lineage: Eukaryota > Metazoa > Arthropoda > Insecta > Hymenoptera > Halictidae > Agapostemon > Agapostemon virescens. Next base: position 17,375,100 of record CM052097.1, on the reverse strand, counting down.
GTTTTTAAATCACAATTTTTAGAACTCAATGAATGTTACGAATAACTGGCATCGTTAGTGATGTTACTTGTTATGCTAGAGTATAGTTCAAGTGTTACTGGCCCGACACTGTCTTACGTTCTCTTTGATAAGAACGCATTTGTCTCAGAAATTATTGATTTGCTTCACTGATATTCTTTCGTGACACTGTTTTTTACAAGCGAATAAATGTTAAGAGTAGATTGTGTATACAGTGTTTCTACTTTTTGTGCTGGAATGTAGTTTAGGTGTTATTATCTTGGCATTGCCATACGTTCTGCTTGATACGGATGCATTTGTCTGATAAATAATTGTCAGACTCCATTGCTATTTTTCTAAATCATAATGTCTAGAACGTAGCGAATATCGAAGGACGGATTTTGTATTTAACGCTATTATTTTGACTTGCAGAATTTGCGCATAAAACGACAAAAATATTTGTATGGTAAGTACGTTCACCAAATTTCCGTGATAAATGGCTCTTGACTTCCATATTTGGAATGATTTTGGTTTCCCTTTTCAACGAAGTTTCGATTACCATTGCCGCGGAACATATCAATCAGATTGTCGATTCAACTCACCTATCACCGTTAAATTGACTTTGGAGTTGCGTGTCTGCCCGATCTGGAAATCGACACGGCACCTGTAGATGCCGGCGTCCACCTCCCTTATGTCATCGACATAGAGCTGCGCCGGCGTGGAGCTCTCCGTGAAAACCGCTCGGTTTGAAAACACCGAATCATTCGACCATCTTACCACCTTGCCGTCTTCTTGACCCCTTGCATCAAAACTGCAAACAATTTTTAAAAAATTATTCAGCAAACAGAAACCACTCAAATAACAAAATCATCTAAAATAATTTCTTTATCCATTAGTTTGGCCAAGCTCGCGTATTCTGCTCTTTACAATAATTTCATCTCCGTCCACCAAGATCTGCCAAATCAAAGTTACTCGAAAACCGTTACTTTTATTGAGAAATTTTTTAAGCAAAATTTTTAAGCTATGGAATCGTGTATACCCTAATTCATTTTTGTGTACATTGCTTTTTTATCGAGATTTGCAGGCAATCTTTAATCGTTTCTTCATACTGTTCAAAATTTGATTCTGTTACTGTTGTATGGATTTTACCGTCAAGATCTATCATCCAAGTTGCTCGAAAACTGTTACTTTAATTGACAAATTTTTTAAGCAAAATTTTTAAGCTATGGAATCGTGTATACTCTAACTAATTTTTGTCTAGATTGCTTTTTTATCGAGATTTGCAGAACATCTTTAATCTTTAACCATAATGTACACAATTTGATTATATTACTGTTGTATAGTTACTACCGTCAAAATCTATCATCCAAGTTATTCGAAAAATGTTTGAAGCAACATTTGCAGGCTGTGGAATCGTATGAGTTCATTTGCTTGTTTCTGAACAAAATGAGTAGCTAAAGAAACTATTCAAAACCTTATTTAGTTTCATAAAATAGTATAGCTTGATTGAATAATATTCGTCACGTACAATTTAATACCAAACAAAATCGTTCAAGCTTTCATATTCAATTCAAGTGGCAGACTTACAAAACCCGCATTATCGCTGGCGCTCAATGTGTTAACTAAAACATTCCGCAAGTAAAAAATCAAAAACCCCGAAAAAATATCGGAGAAATCGATATTTCTACGATCGTTATAGAATATCGCGTCAACGGAAAGATGTATAACTGGCGCGCGACGCGTCGGACAATTCGAGCAGGAGAATAAAATTAAAAAACAGCCCGGTATGAGAGTCAGTGAATCATCGAGGTTGATCCAGGCCGTTGAACCGTTGGATGGAATAAATTCTCGCGGGGATGGAAGTCAACCTGGTCGACGGAACCGGCCACTAATCTTGCGTCGCGTCGACGGCCTGTTTGCGGCCCTGTCCCGGACCGATAGAGAAACGAGCGGACACAGGGCCCGCGCACGGAGCCAGCCGCTGTACCTGTATACTCGCGTACCGTCCGCAGATTGATTTGTATCTCACCTGTAAACCGACGTGGCGAGATCCTCGCGATACCACAGCACAAGAAACACCGAGTCCCCTTTGTGGGTGGTTGATATGTTGCAGGGAAGATTCGTGGAATTACCGACCAGCGCCACGATGTGCGATATAGGGACTGTAACAGAGTAACACATGGAGACGTGAGATTACATCGCCTGGATCACGTCGCGCCATTACAGCCGACTACGGTTTAATCTCTTATTGATGCCCACGTGACGCTCAAGCTCGAAACACCGTACACCCGAACCGTATACTTTCTCTCCTCCCGCCTCGGTACACTAAATTGCCGGGATTTATGGCGTCCCTTCAACAGCCCGTTCCGTAATCCTAATGGATCTAACATTTTTCCCCCTCAATTTTCCTGCCTCGCTTTTCAGATATTTACCAACAGATAGTGTCGTTACTACATATACCCACGGTAGACATTTATTCGGTCAAATTAACCGTTTGAGTCCCAAACAGCGCGATGGCGATGTTGAGATTTTATGTTAAGAAAACTCAGCACATTTCGAGCATTGGGGACAACTGACGGTGCGTTACCGATTGTCGAAGTCAACCACTCAGATTTACTGACGCAAGTACATCACATAGCTCCTTTTAATATTTTGACTGCCCTACCAACAACCCCAAAAGTTCCACAAAACCAAAATAATTTATTTGATGAAGCAACAATTGAAAATTTAACTAACTATATAACTATAAATATAATATATAACATAACTATAATATAACTATATAATAATTAAACTAAATTTAGTGCAACGATTATATTAATGTGCAAATTTATTTTGAAACATGGACAAATTATTCTCTCACCCATATATGGGTAGCATACAAAATTTTTTAAGGGGCAAGAAATTAAGAAATGAAGAAGATATCAAAGAAGCACTGGCTCAATTTTTCGCATCAATAGACAAAACATTTTTTGAAAATGGGATATACAAATTGCCTTCACGCTGGCAAGAAATCATTAATAATAATGGCAATTACATTATTTAATAATGTTTATTGACGCTAATAAAAATTTGTATTTTCTTTTTTTAAACAAAAACGGACAGAACTTTCCGGTAGACCTAATAGTAATATTTGCTGATATTTTGCTATTATTATTAGCCTAGTTTAGTACTTGGTAGTTCTGATAGTAACCCTTTGCCGTACGACATCGTGTCAGACACGTGACGTTAATTCTAAACAAAGTCTAATAAATATGGACGTTACTAATTTCCCTTGAATCGAAATAATATTTTATTTGGGCGTTGTTAACGTACATCCATTGGAGAATACGTTGACATAGAATAGTTCGATTATACAGTTGTCGAATGAATTTGCTTCTTCAGAATTGAAGTCGTCAAAATTACGATTTGTCCCCTGTGAAATAACGATCGAGTACATTGTTGTTTGGAAAACCTGTCAGGCATATTAATTTCACGGCGCGACTGTAAGGGACGCGTGCAATTACGAAATTACGTGCTTCAATTAATTCCAAGTGCGCCGTTCCCGTCGCGATTTCACCTTTCCGGTTAAACACCATCTCCTGTTTCGTCCACATCGTTTCTTCCCTTTTTCTCCGGCCATTCTCTTCCCTTTTCTTTTCACCCCCTCCCACTCCTGTCTTCCTATTTCTCTCACTGCTTCCCTTCCTCGTTTCTGCCAGTGTCGTTAAATAAACTTCACAGCGGCGGACCTTAATTCAAGGTAAACGTTAACTCGCTTCGACGAAATGCACTTCAGCTGAAGGGTCCGGAATGCGAATTAATCGTTTCTTAATTTACAGTTGGAGGCCGGAAGTCTACTGTCGAATCTCCTCGACGGGTTCCGTTGCGCGAATTTAACACAGCTCGACGAGTCCCACGCAAATTCGATGATCAGCTCGTCCGTTTGTCGAACGGAGGAATGAGCAAGAATATGAGACTAGATAGACGGGAAAACATGATTTAAGTAGAATAGATAAATCTTTGGCTAGGCTAATGAATACGCAAACGAATATAAACATGTTGTTCCGATTACTTTTTAATATTGTCAAAAAGAAAAGAATATTGAACTGGCGAATCTGCTTTGCGTTCTGAATATTGTATTATTAGGATGAGATAATAAGTAAAGTGAATCAAGCATTGGTTAGAAGAATGCATCTGTCTCCAATGAATGTACAGTGACGTCAGAAGAAAGTTTGCGAATAA
>CM052097.1:17326102-17344094 GCA_028453745.1 Agapostemon virescens | reverse complement strand
CGCAAATATATCGGAGAAGAAATAAATTAAGTTTCTCTGTAAGACAAAAGGAGGCTCATTTCTTTTGCGAACGAGAGCATATATTGCTCTATTTCAATACAAGCATCATTTTCACGGACGATCCAGTAGGACGTTCCGTTAACCAGTTCCCGTGACATCTTCCCAAACTAGAATCGATAGTCGCGTTGATGCGACTCGTCTTGTGTTCTCTCGGCAACCAGCTTGTCCTCCCGATATGCTCGCGGAGTTAGTCGAAAGGGAATTACACGGGGCCTGCGTCAATATTGAATCGCACCAGGCCCGATCGTTTGCCAAGATATTTTTCCGCGTTGTCGTCGCGGTGTGATCAGTCGATCGCGTGCTTCTCGAAGTGAACGCCTCTCTATTGACTCGCTCAGCAGCGGCAAACACATCCGCTGACAATGAACCATCCGGCGACGATAAGTCATGCGCCAGGAAGAGGTTCGATGCCTAGACTCCTGACGGGGAAACGTCACCAACCGCTCGAGTGTCGTGCCGCGAATCTTCCGCCGCCGACGTTCATTAACCCCTTTGACATCACGGATCCTGGAACGAGTTAATCAACGGGCGCTGTTGCTGTTGCCGGTTGAGCGACGATATCTAACGCGGATTCGATCGATCGAACATGCAGCGCGATCGAGCTCGCACGTCGATCATGGCTCTAAGAACCTTTGTAGAATGCGCTAAAATTATGTACGAACACTGTCGTTGAAAATTCTGTGTCTTTGATGGAAATCCGAGTTTAAACAATTTTATTGCAATATATTCACTATGTGACTTTCGGGTAACAACGGCCTATAAAGTTTGCACTTCTGTGCATAAAAGCTTAAGCGTGAAATTCCATAAAACAATTTGCACTTGACGTTAAACATTTTATTTTTGAAATCTCTTTGTTAGATCACATTGCAATGCATGTATATTGGTACAGTCAACTATATTGCTTATAATTTCCTTGTCAAATAATTTTCGAAAATAGGTCACAGGAGAATATTGGTTGTCTTGGCAACGTTATAGAATTAAGATTCATGCGACATCTCATGAAAAAAACTATAATTATTTGGTAAAATGTCGATAAATAAAAATGTGACCTAAAAGTTACAGGGGCCCATAGAGGGTTAAGATTGGGAAGGTGCACTCGCGAGGAATACGTAAGCATTTCTTCGGCTAAATATTATTTAAGAGATCGCTAAAGATTTAAACAAACACTTTCTTGCTATGTAAAATAGTCGCATTTAAGTGTTCCGTAAATCTAGCGTTAAACTCGCAATAGTTTGCATGTCGCAGTGAAATAGAACTCTGTTATCGCACTTAGTTAGTTCCTTCGAATATTCCATTAATTTTGTATTTAACACTTTGAATCAACAAAAATTCTGTGTAATTCATAACGTCATATTTTAAAAGAAACCAATCGCGCAATTCGGATAGAGGTAAATCAATTGTTTCGCAATATGCGAACGTAAGTAGATGAATTTTCTCGCTGAGGAACGTATGAGGATTAAATGAAATTATACTTAAATAAGTTAATAATCCTTAGTTTCGTTCACGGTTCAATCGGCTTTCACATAAGCATGTATAAGCTCGCTCTTAAATGTATTATAAAACGTGAGTACATATTGCGTGCGCGTAGAGTATAATCATGATAAAGCCCAGTAGCGTCGGAAAGTTCGTGGGTATGAAATAATGATTAAACTGCAGACCTTTATTTTGTTTTTATTCTGTTAATCTCCATTAGGTAAATCAAATTTTCATTGTAATTTTTATATCGTACAGTAATCGTCGAAAGTATTAAAACACTGTTAAAACCGACCAGTCTACCCATTCCAAGAATTATCCGATCACCATAACGGAATTATTATATAATCCGGGACAAAAAGATAGCACACCTTGTATTTCCCCATATTTTCCGTTAAAAGCTGATTGAGATACATATTTTACTTTACCGATAACTCAGAGGATGTCTGTGTTATACAATTTGTAAAAAAATTAATTATTGTTCGCAAGCGGGACAAAATGATAGCACATGCAGTAAATCTACGCTTTCCCCAACGTCAACCTCGGAACATAGTTAATAAAGTCCATGATAATTAATTTAAAATTTTATGAATTAAATTAGGAGTTAAATATGAATTTAATATGAATTAAATGAATTAAATGAATTAAAAAAGTGTATTCAAGATGAGTGGAAGCAATTAAAGCAGAAAAACTATTTAAAAACTGTATAAATCTTTGTCAAAGAAAACGATGACCGTTATTAAAAGTAAAGAAGGAGCCACAGGATATTAATCATTAAATATCGTTCATTGATTTATCGTTACACATAATTTTAATTTAAATGTGCTATCATTTTGTCCCACTATATTCTCTTAAAAATTCTTTTTGTTTTAATAAAATTGTATAGACTGGCGAAATTCAATTAGATTTCACTCGTGCTCGTTTATAGAGGTATTTTTCTGCAAGAGTGTATAAAAACGAAACTTTGGTTGTGATGTTAAATAAATAAAAATTACGTTAATTTTAACCCATAGCACTCCAATGGCTGCTCTGAGGCGACAATAAAAATTGTCGTACCATTATTCGAAACAACTATTGCACGACCATATTTGCGTTTAATAAATCTTTAAAAATTTAACCGTTGTACATACGAACAACAATAATAAATTTGACATGCAAGAAAGGAAATGAACCATGTACAGTGAAATTATTTTACGTAAGAGGAATGTCTCGATTTTGAAATTAAAATTGCTCGGAATGCAAAGGGTTAAAGTATGCTATCTTTCTGTCCCAAGAATGTACTTACTCGCGCGAGCAACCTTTCCCTCGCTCTCGGATCTAACTGCACCGTAATAGTCCCGTGAACACTGGGAATCGACATCGCGATCGGCAAAACCGAGAAAACTCGAGTGAAATAGAATTTTATATCCCGCAGTAACACTACAATTACAGTGAAACATTCCGCTTGCTGAAACTCCTAACAAAAACACGAGAGAAGTCGAAAGTTCCGAGAGTGGAGGAGAGCACCATCAGGCAACTCGATTCCCCTCCCATCGCGGGCAAATTTCCACCGTGAAAGCACGGGCCACTGACTCGAAGGAGTTCGTTCCCGTCGATGAGGAATCTAAACGCCGACGAGCACCCGTGATACACTGTAAAACGATTTTTATTCTCTTTTCGCCGCGCTCTGCCCTGTTCCGTTTCTTTTTTTTTTGTTTCTTCCGCCGTGATCAGGGCCGTGGGTCGGCCAAGGGCAGGTAGGGGGTTGGTTCGCGCGAAATTTCGCGAACCGGTCATTCGAGCACAGCAAAGTGGAAAATTGGATTCGGTCCCGGGCCCGTTTATACGATGCCGGTGTAACCGGCGCGTCTTCCAATCATCGCCGGCTCAATTTGTCCTGGGATTCTCCTTTCGAAACGCGATCCCTTTCGCCGTTCCTTAACCCTTTGCTCGCTCAAGTCGTCACGGTAATACCGAGTCGTGACGGGTATCGTTTCCATCCGGCGCAAAACGTAATTCTATAATTCTGAGCAAACAGTCCTTGCGCCGCGGTCTCCGTTGACTCGTACTACTTACTTTTTCTTATCCGCGGATGGTTTGTCAACCTCTTGCACTACGATTCATTTTACGACTACTATAACTAGAACCCCTTCGAATTTGTAACAAAGAACTTCTAGAATCAAAATCGCGAATAGAACAGAACATCAAACAAACGGACAATAAGTCTTGTTGCGTCTGTCCGTCATCACCTCGGTTTTGTCGTGATTGGTTCAGGGTAGTTTGATGCGGAGGAATGTAGTGTTTTTAAATTGCTTGTAGAAATAATGGAAGTAGTGTGCTTGAAGGTGTGTGACTGAAAGAGTATACCTAAAAAAGTGAGGAACGGTCATTGAGGGATTATCGTGATTTATCTATTTTTCGTGTCTTCGAGTGGGTCGCACGTGGAGTCTCTTCTTCGGGGTCAAACTGTCCGCGTGCGTCGTGTGTCGTATTTCATACTTCCTGTCTGCTTTTCATTTATCTTTTCAAAATTTCCGAACACAGAGTTAGGCACATACAACCTTCGTTAAAATTGTTCAGAAATATATAAGAATTTTTCAGGAGAACTTTTAATCTTCTCAATGAACATAATAACACAAAATTCCGAAGACAGGGTTAGGCACTAACCGAAAACGAAGATGGCTTTAACATTTATTTAAATAAAATTGTCTGGCATCCGTTGATCGATACACTCAGCGATCCTAAAGAATAACGCTAATACCGTTTTAAGGAGTTTCAAGTCGAAAGTGGATGAGTTCAGAAGTTATTAATCTTCTGCCGACTCCCATAAGAGTCCGAACACTGTGAGGTGGTCTCTAGTGTCCTGGATGGAACGATGGCCGTTGTAGTGGAACACGCTCGGTGCCGGGGGGATCAAAGTTGGCCGCGATGTTTCTGGATGAGCGACGGGTTGCCATGGAAATGTCAGAACGTCTTGGTCCTTTATTCGGAGCGCCGACGCTCGGCCGACTGCGAATCTGGCTAAGACCGACTTGGCAAATTCCGCAAATGGAATTGCGGAGCCGATCGCGTTGATGCGACCCGTTTTGTGTTCTCTGAACCCCCTCATGTCCTACCACGCTGCTCGGAGAAGCCGGTCGAACAGGAATTACACGGGACTTGCGTCAATATTGAATCGCACCAGGCCCGATCGTTTGCCAAGATATTTTTCCACCTTGTCGTCGCGATCTGATCGCGGCCGATCGTGTGCATCTTGAAGCGACACGTTCCGTTCACTCGCTCGGAAAACGCCACTGACAATTGTTAATTGCAACTGTTGCGTGCACGCAAATGTAATTGTAATTGGGCAGACTGTAATCCGTGATTGTTAGCAAGACAGTATGTTCGCACGTTAATCTCCTCTCCGTGTGAGTTCTGAATATTTTCGAGTTGCTAACTTCGTATTCGAATCAACGGAAACGCCAGCATGACAGGTCGATTTGCTTGAAATATTAATTAATCGAATTTTTGCTTTAACTTCGCTGAATACTGACATTACATTTAACCTCTTAGGTTCCGAATTACGCGTATACGATGCAGCATTGCAATGTGTCAGAGATAATGCTGTTCCCTAGACGAGCACATTGGAATGAAGCTTTTCTTAAGGATACGATGTATACACTTTAAATTTGATAATTTGCTTGAATAATTAATAATATCAATTGTGGCGTAAATGGCAGAAGCCACTATAGCGGCGCATCGTACCTAACAGGTTCAACTTGAAACGTTCATCCCCGACTGTTTATGTCCTCCCATATGAATCGCAAGCGGATCGAATACTAGCGAGAAACTCGTCCTACTGTCCCTCTGTCGGTGAGCGCAGGAGGTACAGCCGCTACAGATTTTATACCTGACGATTGGATATTTTTAGCATAGTTTCGAGGTGGACGCACTGTCCACCCTTCACAGTCCACCCGATTACGTTAATAAAGAAAAAGCTCGCGGCGTGTCCGTGTTTCTTAGTCGGCAACGATTTCCAGGGAGACAACGCCGCGGTTCATCGCCGGTTTAGCCACGGATTACTCGTTCGCCCTGATAGCAGACGTCGCTTAGGATGTTACGAGCCACGCGAGCATGGATTCGCAAAACGGTAACCGTCGGCGAATTACAATCTTAAAGAGGTTGTTGCGTCCGGACGGCTGCTGGCCAGATTACGTGCTCGACTACGCGGGTGCAACGATTCCGTGCTACGGGCAAATCTCGTTTTTATTTTCTTCTTGAACGTTCCAGTTTCGTAGGGGAGAGAAGAGATGTCGGCGGAATTTCACTCGGACTTTTACTACGAAATATCAGCGAAGTGGATTCGGTAAAATCGATTGTTTGCCATTTTCGAAATTGTTTCGAGAAGAAATTTACGATCGGTTTGCGGTGGGATAAATCTTTTCTTTTCACAGCTGCGCCATTTAATTCCCCGAATTCGTGGCTGTCAATATTATAAGAGAATTTTGCACGGTATACTTCTCTAGAACAGCGAAATATCTCTCCAGGGACTGTGGACGGTATTCTTAATTTCTCAAAGCGAAGTTTCCCCGTGCTTCATCAAGTCAAGAAAACCAGGATATTATGCAATGGCTAATGAAAGATGTACGAACAACGGAGAAGTCTATGGAAGTTGGATAATAAAGGGGATGAACATTTCAACTTTGAACTCCGTGCGAATATCGCGCGAACTTGAGGTCGGCGATTTGATATTTTAAGTAAATCAACCTGTTGTACTCGTTTCTGTTGACTCGTACTTGTTTTTCGGATCTTCGAGTATTCTGAAATCGACTATTCTATCTAACTCTTTATCTAAAATAACTATTGTTTGTCTGCATTGCAATACACCGAAATTCTAATTCAATTAAGTTTCGCACAAAGTGCATCCTTAAATTCTTTTAATCTTTTTAGCGTTTTCCAAATTACCCGCACGCATTTTTGTGACGAATGCATAACATCCACTATCCAGCAATTACGTATGTATATTTCTTCTCACGAGCACCGTTTTTACAAGCCGTTGTAACATCCTCGAGAACCAGAATCGCAGGGAACCATGCGTTAGTCTTCGAAGAATAAGAATGGACCACTTGTAAAATTTACAGGGTTCATAATTTCACGGTGACACAAATCGCGAGCACTTTTATGGCCGAACGGGACCATAAATACGCTGTCTAAGGGGCATAAAGTGCCTATTATGATCAATCAATCGTTCGTCTTTTTGCGAGTCTCGGTCGTAGAATGTGGTCATTACCATTGGAAACCGGAAGTACCGGAACCATCGCTATTCGCGAATTCTTAAGCTGTGGCAACTCGCGTTTCGATGCTCGCGTTCTTCGACCTTTTACATTTTGCAACCGAAACGCTGCATAAAATTATAGAAAATTATGTTAGCAGTCTAATTATTTTGAATTATATAATTAAAATTTATACTAAACCTTATGTAGGAATATAATTTAGAATTAATTTTTCTTTTCTTCACCGTGAACAAAATTACAACGCAACAAAGTAAACATTTTATACTGTCCGAATATTAACACTAAAACTACCAAACAATTACTGAAGTTATAAAAATGTTTTCATTAATCATTTTCCGATGTACTTCTTTAATGAACCACATGTTACAATAAAAATTCAATGAAGTTTGAATAGATGCAGCCTTGTTTTTATCAGAAAGCAATGCCATATATCGTTGGATTTATTGTTCGGTAGTTCTAGTGTTAAACTTACTCACTGTATCAAAAACTTCATTCCAATGTGCTCTGCCGTACAGAGAAACTGCCCCGCACAAAATTCAACCGTGCCTAAGACCTTAATGCGCAAATAATTACTATATCTCGGTGGGAACATCGCAAAGTATTTGCAAACACGATCGCGCGTTCATGAAATCGGTCGGAGAAAGAGAACAGTTTCAGCGATGGCGGCCCGATAAAATTGAGCTCCTTTAAATCTGCTGTTTATTCTACCGTTTCTGCGCAAGCAGGGTAAAATCCGCGTTCGACGAGATCAGAATTCGGAATATTTATAAAGCGGCGCGTAACCCGTGCGAACAATTAAGCATGCGAAACGCGTGTACTCCAGTTGATAAAACCGGCGGAACATATGCGGCCGCACGGCCCGCTCCTGCGAAGGCGGCGAGCACGGAGGGGATGCTTTTTGTTTCGCCTATTCCCAGGCGTTATTTTATTCGCGTAAGTAATTTTCATAATTAAAGCGAGCACGAATCTCGAGGTTTTTTCTGGCCGGGCCGCATTCGAACGAGGCTGGACGCGCGGGTGTTCCACTCGCGATATTCAAAGCGCTCGCCTCGTTCCTCGCGAATTAAATGGTTATTTCACCGGCGAAACCTGGTTCCCTTGTCGGTTTCACCCCCATACACCTACGAATCACCCTCTTGCAGCCTGGTTTTTTCCCTCTATTCGCCCAATTCGAATTAATAGCGGCAACGGCATCGGCCACTTTCTAAACGACTCCCTCCTATTCGAAGCTGCGACGGCGACATTGAAATTCTAGCGGATAATCGAGCATGGAGCTGCTCGAACTGGCACGTCTCATCGATATTTCGTTATATTGTTATTTAAATTTCCCATCGTTCTTTCCCGACGTGCCTTGGAACCCGATATGCCAGACCATTCGACGCTGATCGACGCCTCGAAAGCCAAGAGCTATTCGAGAAAATCGGCTGCGAAAATCGAGGATGTTTTGAACACTGATTTCTAAAATGCTTTCTAAATGGTTGTTCGCGAAGGAACAACAATCTAACCGAGACCTAACTCCTCTTGGGGGGTTGACGGGCGAGTAACTCCGCTTCAATCGTGAACAAGCTTCAGGACTGTGCGAGACAGAAGGAACTTGCGCGAGAGATTCAATTAGGTTGTTCGTTAAATCATTAATGAAGATTGGCAGCGTTTTATTATAATACTGTTCTGTTTTACCACAATACATAGATCGTAGAATGCGAGAAATGCGTAAATTCTACCGTCCTCAACGAATGGTTAATTACGAAACAATTTCCGGGAGTCCCGGAATTTCTCGAAATTATGAGAAACAATAACCGAACCTCGTCGCATACGAAGCCATTTTGCTTTCTACTTCGAAAACGGAAAATATTTTCCGCAAATTCTGAAAAGTGGAACCCTGAAGTACGATATAATTCAATTCCGGGTTAGAGCCTTGTTTTTTATGCGACAACCAAAAAAATGTTGCGAAACGGATACCTCTTCGACGTTATACATTTTTGACACACGTTTATATGTTCCAAAAGTTATTCAAATAAAAATCGTCAAATTTGTAAGAGTCCACATAATCTTCCTACGCAAGTATCGCTTGGTTTACTTTCTTGGTTGCAACAGAAGAAATTCTGCAACTTGAATTTCTGTCTTCTCTTTAAAAATCTTTGCAGAAAATGCGAGCTCGATGGCGAGCGATTTTCGGGGTCGTGTTTCGCACGCGAAAAATTCCAAGAGCGTATACGAATGTTCTCCGTTACGAAATTGATGTTGACCCATGTAATTAGTTAGATGTTTTCGGTGTATCAAGTACGTCCGTGTCCAAACTCGGCTGCACCCGCTTCGCGGTGAATCCGTGTCCGCTCGTGACAAAGCATACAGCGAGTTATGAAAATGCAGCCTCAGAAAAGCCGATCCTAAGCCAATACGACCGTGTCCATGGAAACGGCTGCTTCCTGTTCCATTCGAGTCCCGTTGTCCCCGTTAAGCCCCGTTCGCACCATGGCCGCTGTCGCATTAACAAGTTCCCCGTGTAAATATGCGAGCCCCGCGACTGTCTCGCAGTCGCGCCGCGTGTTTTTAACCCGGTTTGGTCTGGCCGGGTCTCGCCGGATCTGGCTGGGTTGTTTCGAGTCGGGTACGGTTTTTCTTGGATATTATTCCCTCGTCTAGGATGCATCGAACGCGAACACCGACGCCGAGACTTGTTCCTACCTGGCTGCGAATTATTTTCTGCTTATGCGACTTCGAATGCGCGTCCTACCATGCGGGAAATTGTAAATGATGATCCCGTTAGCATCATTTTACCGTTGTCGAGTGGTGTAAACTCTTCGCACTCGATCCCGTGTCAACTCTATAAATCCTATCCAGTCTAGAAATTTCTTGGCAATTATTCACAATAAGAGCCGCCTCTTCGATTTCATGTAACTTGAAATATGTGGTCAAGGTGGGAGACCTGTATGTACTTCGGTTGCAATGAATTTTCATTCGAAAAGCATGCGAACAAGACTGAGTCACTGTAAATATTGAAATCAGAAACTGAAGGCTTCCACCAGTTACAGTGTCGCGAAACGTTAACATAAATGAGAGACTCGAGCGTAGTTTAGTTGCAATGAATTTCTATTCGGAAAGTATGCGAACAAGCTTGAGTCACTGTAAATGTTCAAGTCAGAAAGTATGTATACCAAATTTCAGCTAGATCAGAATGAAACTGCGGCCATGGGGCGATTTTGAAATTTTCAGGCTGGTGAAAATCACGAAAATCGGAAAAATGGGGTTGATAAAAGGAACCTTCCTGCAGTCCCCTGAAATGCTAGCCTAGATTTTAGGAGCTCTTCTTAAAGAGTAAGGTTTGCAGAAGATTTTCGCGTTTGATCCATGTCGATAGCTCTAATAGTTTGGTCAGGGCACGACTTCAAAGATTGCCAAGTAGTGAAGGGACGACCCCCTACCTGTCGAAAATCGTGAAAAATTGGGGAAAAATTTTTAGGTTCCCGATTCTTTTGTAATTTTCTATACACGTTCCTAGACCGGTAGACAGTGTCCATGCCAATTTTCAGGTTGATCAGAACGGAATTGCGAAAATTGTTGAGATCGGTGGAATCCGAAACTGTCGAAGTTGAAAATTTCAGGGGGGTTAGACCGGGCCCAAAAAATTTAGTTTCTCCGATTCATGTGCAACTCTAGCTACACCGAATTGGACGCGTAGGAAGTATGCATACCAAATTTCAAATCGATTGAAATCGAATTGCGGCCGTGGCACGACTTTGAAATTTTAGGGATGTTCAAAATTGCGAAAATGAGCAAAATGGGGTAGATAAAATGAAGATGAATTTCTATCCGGAAAGTATGCGATCAAGCCCGACTGACTTTGGACGTTGAAGTTCATCGATGCGATAGTTCTTGAAGACCAGCGAAGGCTTGGAAAATAAAATAGACATAGTAGTACAGATGTCTGATCGTATTCAGCTTCAACTCCAGTGGGAGTATGCGCTAAAATATTTCGCTGCTGGTTTTCTGGTGTCGTTATTCACCCTCGCGACAGGAGCTCAGTTGTGCCAGAGCCAAGCTTATACTACTGCTCGCATTCCTCATATTTTGAGTAATATATATGGGCAGCAACGTCACGTTGCTACGCATTCCAAGGTGTCGCCCGAAGCTGGCTTTAGACATTGCTCTAAACGTCTGTGCTCGGACTGCGAACGACAGCCTTTTAGAGGTCTTTTTCAACGTTCGACCGTGCTACCCTGATTCCCGCCTTGTGATCGATGAACTCTTTTCTTTGACAGATTTTAGAACAAACGAGTGGGAACCGGAATTCTTCTCGCTGATTCCTACAACTTTCGTCGTGTCTATTTTCTGTTTGAAAAGAAAAGCGTTCTTCACTTTGGAATGATAGATCGAGATGAAATTGTGGAAATTCGTAGCGCGCTTCTTTTTTTGGGAAAACTGCTTTCTTCTGTACCCGCGAAACGGAAAAATTTCCATATTTCACGACGAGAGATTCAAAAGCTGAATTATGGGAATTCGGGGTGGAGATGATAATTTTTCTAACTTTCTTTTTTCATTAATAAACAAACACTTTATGTTTTTGTGTTTTATAATACCAGAAGTCGGGAAAGACTTCGTCAATTTTATTTGTCGATTTATTAATCCTTAGCACTCCGATGACTCCTCTGAGGGGACATTGCAAATTGGCACAACATTATCCAAAACAATTTTTACGTTACAATGTTTGTATTTAAGAAGCTAGTAAAAATTTAAGTGTTGCACGTATGATTAATAGTAACAAATTTGGATCTTACAAAAATGGAATTACACTAGGAGAAAAAAATGTTTCGAGTTAGGAATTAAAATTGCTTGGAGTGCAAAGGGTTAAGTGTTCGAATTTCCATATCTCTGGGTTTTCTTTTGAGAGTAAGTATTCCTCCCGTTCTCGTTGAAACGATATTTTCCCCCGATTAATGACGACGAATTTAGAATAGAATTGTATAATACTCTATTCGCAGAGTTCCACCAAGTTTGTGCTTCAAATACTCTCCTGTAAAGGATGTCCTCTTCTTACGGGTTTCTCGATGAATTAATGAGATCGAATTAATGAGAGAATTTCTACTCACTGAATTCCACGGAATTCTGATTTCGATCAATTTTCATAGAAGAATATTTTCTCTTCTCCGCCCACTTACAGAAGTTTACCTTCATTCTACATACAAATCATTATAGAAAGTCAATTTGCGACGGAGAACTTCTACGCCATTGAAGAAGTTCGAGCTTCGCGTACTCTTTGATCGGAGGACAATACGCTGCTATTACGAACTATGATTCAAAGAAGTAGGATTTCGAAAATAATAATTCTACAAGCGATTCTACTCTCCGGAAAATTCACGCGTTCTTCTTAACTAATAAAAGAAATATCAACGAAAATTGATTATACATTAGGAAACCAAGAATCGTTAGATAACCTAAAATACAGGCAAAAATTCTATGAAATACGATTTTCAAAACTAGACAAAATATTTCCAGTGAATTCGATACGTACTTGTTGGACCATCTGAATGAAAGAGATATTTTCTTACGGCGGATTAACGGGTTTTCGCGATGACTTGAAGAAAATTCTACAGTTTCTCGGCCCCGTAGAAGTTTTGAAGAGCTTCTTCGTCAAATTGTTCTCGAGTTCTTTGACAGAGGATCACCGGGTCCGAAGCAGATTTGCGATCTTGCTTGGGAAATTTCGTCCTCGGCGGGATATGAACAGAAAGACGATCATTGTAACGAGCGAAAAACTTTCCGACGAGCAGGGCCGGCGTTAGTTCGGATTATCTGGATGGGTCCAATTTCAATACAATGGCCACGGGCCGTTCTTAATGCTCGTTTCGGGCAAAGTTTCTGCAGGTTTGCCTCTCCGAACGGCACCGGAACCGGAACGGAAACGTGGGGATTATTGCCAGCATCTTTTTCCACTCGAAAATACGCGGCCGCAGTCGATTACCGGATAATCCCGGCCGCCGTTTATCGGTCGGGAACGAACGAGTTTCGAGTGGCAGAGAAGTTCGAACCATCTCGAAAAATGTTAATGAACGATCGAGTTCCCGCCGCCTGGCGTTTCGCCACTTCACATTTCGATGGAACCCTTTGAAATTTTGCGCTCGCTCTGAATTTCTTCTCGCGAGGCGATTCGAGGACCGCTGGAAAAGCCTGAAGCCACTTATGGGTAGCGTCAGAGTGCGGATGCAGCGGACACATTTCGGCTCGACCAATGTCAACGGCACTGTTCCGTTCTTCTCGAGGAACAACCGTGATACCAGGGAGGTCTATTGTCGTCAGGTGACAAGAAGAGCCGCGAGAGGAATGCAATGGCGTAGGTTCGAAGCGGGGGTCCGATTGGTTACCTTGGAAGCAGCTCGCTAGGACCTTTGCACGTATCTTCGACTCGGTTTCTAATGGTCCAAACGGCTGACGAAGAGGGACAATAAGCATCGGCATGATGAAGAAAGAGAACAAGCACGAGCATAACGAAGAGCGAGAATGAGCAAAGATGAACCCCCTTTGCCCCTGGTCACCCCAGGACACGTCTCGTCATCGTATCAAAATAATTCTACGTTCTTCCGTTCCTTATTTTGCACATATTCAGATGCGAAAATCTGATTTTGATGAAACTTATGGGAGCTTATACTTCTTTGAAAAATATTTGACAGGTGTGTTTTTTTATTGGCTACCATCCACTTTGAGGGGGTGAAAACAGCCCTCAAAGATGGAGTATTTTTGAGATATCTCAGAAACCAGAGGCGGATCAGGAACTAGCGGGAAAGTCTCGTTCTTCTGTTCTTCTGGCGGCGAGGGTAGGAGGTACAGCCGCCACAGCTCCCATAAGTTTCATCAAAATCGGATTTTCGCATGTGAATATGTTCCCTCGTTAGAATCTACTCTTACTTTTCCTACTTGGATCAGTTTCCACGTGAGCGACTACTCATGTTTAGAATTTGGAATGATCGATATTATAGTAGGTTTGCGACCACGGTGGAGTCTTCCGGTCGCTGAGCGTCGAAGGCCGTTCATTGAAAGAAGTATGTTAGGAAGTGGCAAGCGATTCGGCATTGTTAAAGAACAAGGACTTTGTTGCTGAAGGACCTAGCCGCGAAGCGAGGAAGACGAAGATGCCTTCTGGCAAGAGGACCGCGATTGACCCTGCGGGACTTACTTCAGAACTATCCACCTGGCGCGTTCCTCGCTTTTTCCGAACATTTCTCCAACACGCAAGATCCCTCGAGGTCTCGAGTTGTACAACTTCCGTTCGCGACCGAGCTCTTCGAACCTACAAACGAGATGCTCGCCGACAGTTAGCGTAGATTGCTAGTCGCAGACAACGCGCGACAGGCAGACATATTGCTGGCGTACGCACGGTTGCCGAGAGAAATTCCAGAACGAGAGAGAAAGGGGAAGAGAGATAGATAGATAGATAGATAGAGAGAGAGAGAAAGAGAGAAGACTGTGTAGGCTCCGGGGGCCAGCTGCACGTCGTCGCTCTGATCGATCGGGACGAACCGAAAGCCCCGGATGCACTGACCAGCCCGCTTCGTTTTGCCAGAGGACGAGCCAGCTGGTCCACCAGGGCCGTCCACCGCGTTTAATTTATTTCCGGTTGTTCCTCCCCTCCTCGTTTCCTCCCACCGTTGAATTTCGGGATCGATTCGCCGCTTGTTCCATCCGAACCGACACTGTCTTCAACTTTCCACTGGATTCGAACGATGGAAAACGCGCCCGTGAACGTTCGATCGCCGCGGCCGAATCTGATCGGGAACAGCTTCGGACCGGACAGGCTTCGGGAACTTTGATCTGCTCTACTTCGATTGTTTCTTTACCCTCTACCTCCGGGCTGCGCTCTCCTCGATCGAATACCTTCCACTACTCCACCAAAGCACTACAATAACGCACGGTTTAATTTACACGCGCCAATCCCACTCTTCTGCTAACAATCCTCCGCAGAGTCTTCAGCTTGGCGAAGACACCTCCGTCGACGAGGACTGTCGAAAGAAGACGGAAAGGTTCTTTGAAACAAACGTCCATCATCCATATTGATTTGGTTATCGGAGAATTAGAATTTAGAACCGCCTGTAAGTCTTCCATCATCCAAAAATTAATCAGGCTTCTTTCTGCGCGTACACACGGAAACATAAGCCAGCGTGCGCACGCATGCTAGATTTCAAATATTTGAGACGTGAAAACAGAGGTTTGGACGCTTGGCGGACGGTTGATTATTTGCTGGCTGAAATTGAACTGCTACCGTGAGAATGGCATATTTCGAATTTGTTTGCGAGGAAATATAAATAAAGGAAAACTGTGTAAATAATGATTTAGGTTTTTCGATGAATAAACATAAACAGCGTCGAGACTTTGATTCAGAGTTTGCTGAAAAAGAGTCTATATGTCTTTTTAAATATTAAAAAGTATATATTTTTGCGCATATGTAAGAAATTTGTCGTTGAAATCACGTTTTAGGAAGTGTCGCTAGAAGTATGTGTAAAAGTAAATGTTGGAATTTATTTCATAAATTTTATCTACAAAATAAATGTATTATTTCTTTACTAGGAAGGATCGAATAAACCGGCTGTTGAACCTATATATGCATACATTGTATATTTTCCGGGCATGGGACCCTCGATCTTCAACTGTTTATATTCGACCGTTCCTCCTTAGTATCGATCTCTAGTGTCGGTCTGTAGCAACGTTTCTTTCGTAGAGTAAAGACGTGTCTCGCAACGTGCTTTTAGAGAAGCTATTAAAATATATAAATTTTATTTCATATTCTACAATAGAGTGGAGTTTTATTTTATACCCATATCCCAATAGTAAACTTCTTACATCCGAAAAGTGCATCGTGCCCGGCTACACGAAGTGCGTGAAGCTCGACGATATGCAACAACCTAATATTTAACGTGTGGCAGATGGAATGCGATATCAAAATTCCCCGTGAAATTAAAAACTGTAAGAGACTCTGAATTCGACGAAAACAGTTGGTACATGAACTCCAGCAGTTGCCAGCATGCCAAGTAGTTTCACAAGCCATCGGAATTCTACTTGCACATTACACGAGCATCCCTGTCGTGGACTGTTGATCTTTTGACGGCAAAGGTAGCAGCAAGGATAAAAGTACGACGCAGGTCGCAAAGGAATCTGCCATGATGAAACTTTTTCATTAAATTACTTGTTTCCTGTAGCAGGTAACGGCTATGCCCGCGTAATCACCGAAGTATTACGCCAGAGGAACGAAACTTTTTTCTAATGAAATAATCCTCGTTCCATTATGAAAAAAGTCGCTAATTCAGTCAATACATAAAACGGGCGCTTCTCAAGGAATCCAGTTTTTTCCTTTAACGGAATCATCGTAGTTTATACTTTTAAATAGTTTTACTTAACATGTTGAATGCTGTGTCAGTCACTGGGGACTGACGGTGTCAAATTTACAAATTAATATTGTATAGATAATTCATATAATATTAAGAAATATTCGCACTATTTCATTAGATTCGAGTATTATTAATTCGAGCGACTTCGAATCTCAAAGGAACATATTCGGATGCGAAAAACTGATTTTGATGAAAATTATGGGAGCTGATAGTTCTTCGAAAAATATTTGACACGTATTTCTTTTTATCGGCAACCATCCACTTAAAACAGCTCTCAAAGTTAGGGGTCAAAACCATATTTTTGAGACATCTCAGAAACCAGAGGTCGAAAAAATTTGTATTTTATTTTAATTATGTATTTTTCATTGGGAAATGTAGTCACGTAAGAAAATTTTAACAAAAGTTCTTTGTTTAAACAATATATTAAAAATTTGATTGCTTTTTGCAGTTTCTCTTATTTATTGTTAGTTTATTTTAATGTAAATTTGGGTGTGTGATCTTTGATCCAAAATAGGGGATATGTGTTTTAGGATTTTCTTTTCTTTTGCCATTTAACAATAATTATGCATAGTGGAAGATAGCCTTGCACCTGGCATGCGTAGGAAGGAACTCTGGCTTGTTTTATCGAGATATAAGCATTTAGTATAAACGTGTATAATATTTTAAACAATTCCACTGGGTTATGTGTCGTTTATTGTTTCGTTAGTTTTTGTTTAGTTATTATTGTTTTATTATAATTACAGCGGCGGAGTACGGGTACCGACTTTTATAGCCAATTCGCCTGTGAATTTTTGCAGTCGTTGAGCCTTCGGTCAAAATATACCTGCAACCTTTTTAAACTGTGGATCTTCAAAGTTGCTGTTTCCCGTTAGGGTTCGCAACTGTTGAATAAACGAGCTTGTTTCTTCGGAGTTTGATCCTGAAACCATTCTCCGTAAATTGCGGTCGAATCCAAGCCCCTAATCACAGGTGACCGATTCGCCACCATATTATCTTTGCAGCGTAAAGTGTTAATAAAATTACTCTTGTTACATTTACAAAGCAGAGCAGTATAGCGTTCTGATCTAGCGATGAGGAGAGTCAAGTACGAAATATAGACTAGCCTCGAACCACATTCGTAAGGTGATTCTCGTGTTTCAAATTTTTTCGCTGGGAAAACAATTTACCGAATATTTGAATCAGGGATATTTCGCCGTTTAATTCGCAATTTGGCGCTAACCGTGTACGCGTTTGTATCGTGCATTATTCAGAAGCGGAAAAAGGGCTCGCTCTGCAAGGGACTCGGCTACATACGATGCTAGCGCATACGCGTGCCCGAAATTCTTGAATTCGCGGTTTGAACGGATGCGCACGGCTGCCCCGGCTATCTGTACCATCGATTTCCGAAACGGATCACTTTTTCGAGCAATACTGTCGGCAATTGGTCCGTTATCTGCGCGTAACAACCTAACCCGCCGCCGATTAGACAAACGAGCGCAATATAGCCGGGAACAACGACAAATCGCAGCTTTTCCGTAGCCGGGGACAGGGACAAGCATCACTGTTTGCGTTTGTAGTTTGTACCGTTCCGGATGCCATTTCTGCGAGCTATACCTTTGCGCTTCGTTATCGTGCGTAAATCTCCGTTACAACATTCAGTTGGTCTCGGGAGAATTGCCCGTGCGAATTTTCGACGCATCTATGGAAGGGTTAAAAGCAAAAAGCTGAACGAAATTCAGGTATCCATTTTTGCTAGAGATGATCGATCGCCAAACCGAACGGTTTTAGGAGGTTTCGACGTCGTAGATTCTAATTCGCTAGAATGAGAAAGTGTCTTCACAAAACTGCCCTTAC
>CM052097.1:17306225-17325613 GCA_028453745.1 Agapostemon virescens | reverse complement strand
GGGAGTAAATAGGCGAAGAATGAAAAATTGTCTTCACAAAACTACCCTTACATGGGATGTTTCAATTTAAGGTATCGAAACTATGCTATTTGATTTCCAATGGAACAAGTAAATAGGCGAAAAATGAGAAACTGTTTTCACAAAACTACCCTTACATGGGAGGTTTTAATTTAAGGTATCGAAACCATGCTAGTTGATCTCTAATGGAGGGAGTAAATAGGCGAAGAATGAAAAATTGTCTTCACAAAACTACCCTTACATGGGATGTTTCAATTTAAGGTATCGAAACTATGCTATTTGATTTCCAATGGAGGGAGTAAATAGGCGAAGAATGAGAAACTGTTTTCACAAAACTACCCTTACAGGGGATGTTTCAATTTAAGGTATCAAAACCATGCTAGTTGATTTCTAATGGACGAAATAAATAGGCGAAGAATTAATATTAACGAAAGTTACAAATGTAACTGATTGTATATTTATAACTATTATCAATGTGCAACGATCGACCTATTAAAAAATTCATCGTTCTATTTAAAAGAAAACAAAGTCGAAAAAGTTGACGGAAACATCAAAATACGATTTATTCGGTAGTAGTTTTCGTCACAAGTAACGAAACTGAGATAATCAAGATGCGAAAATCGGGCGAGACACCAAGTAGAATACGGAGAACAATGCAGGCAACATCCACTACGTAGATTTTCCCGCGCGATCATAAATAACGTAGATAATTTCTCTTTCGGCCCGCAGTTATTTAATTTTCACGTGATTCTACGCTCGCGGAATGGCCGCGCGCGATTCTCCCTCCGTTCAAACGTGTTGCAGGAAGTTTGCTAGTTTCGGACGCACGGTGTGCGATCCGAATTTACAGCCGGCGTGTTTCGAATCCGTTTTAAAGCCCGGGGAAAAAGTTCGCGCGGCGAATCTTTTAACGAGTTCGCGACGCTCCGCATTCTTCCGGGGATTCTAATTAAAATCTACGCCGGTTTTTAATTTGCCACGCGACACGACGTCCCAGTGCGGTCTGCCTCTTGCTATTCGCGATTCAAACGGGGAAAAACAAACTTCCGAGCAATTAAAGAAATCCGCAAATATATTGCTGAACTTTGGTGCGGTAATGGGCGCGAAACGGCTGGGCGACTTGAAAAAAAGAAAAGGAAAGAAGGAATGTCCAGCGTTGTGAAGAGGATCGGAGAGCAAACACCGGTTCCGCGCCAGTTTTGGGCCGGAAATTGGGAATTAGCGAGCAGCCGAATTCGTGGCCAAGCTCGACACGCCTGTTCCGTTATTATTGGGGCAGTACCTAATTGTTTCTGTGTGCCCATTACGAGCAAACCAATTGTGTCCATAATTATGAAAGTGGTCTAAGTCAAATCTTAAAAGAAATGAGTTTATCAGTTATTTCACACCGCATTATTTTAAACTAAAGTGATTCAATGTAATTTTTACGATATTGTCAAAAATAAACCATTAGATAGTGGTTGTAATTTTAACATTATATGGAATTCATTTAGTGTTAATTAGGAAAGTGGTCTAAGTAAAAAAGTTAAAGAAATTATATAAACATAACCTTATATATACCTTTATACCTTTGGCGCGTTTTTGAACTACACCATAAGCCGACAAATAATAATAAAACGATAACAGAAACGAGAATTCACAACAAGTTTCCATTAATCAAGGCTAATAAAATTTTAAATTATAATGTTACATAATATAAAAATATTTTTTGATTTATTCAAATGCAGTTCATTAAATATTTCGAGACAAGAAATATATGACTTAGACCACTTTCATAATTATGGGCACAATTAAAAAACATCCCCATAAACGTCCGGCGTACCACAAACACCCGATAACCTCGCGCCGCATTTTTCAGACTCGAAAATAATTTATTCTTTCATTTTAGTCGCATTCAGGACTTGAAAACAGTTAAAATATTGGTTTCGTACTTCATATTGTTCATATTGTTTGCAAGTAAGTATATCGTATAAATTTAAAGCCATAATTTCGAAATATAACCGAAATGCATAATTGAAATCTAGAATCGGTAAAGAGCGGAAGGGTAAAAGACTCAGCGCGCGCTCGCGCGTATCTCGCGTCATTAGCGCTGCGCGAATCTCGACGGTTTTGAGCGCGAAGAAGTTTCCGACCGTGGCTTCCCGAGGCACGTTTTCTTCGTTAAAATCGCGTCGCCGTGGGCAGAGACGGTTAATTTACGTAAAACGGCGAGTGAAGTCTGCCTGAACCGGATGGGATTACCAGGTGAGCGTAAAGCCTGGAAACGACGGCTCTATCGTGGCTTTTGAGAGGCATCGACTCCGATGTCTTTGATTTTCCACCCTCGCGTTCCTTATACACCGTATTCTGACTGTACTCCATCCTCTAGAATCATTAATACTATCAGTGACAAACAAATACTCGATCCAAATCGCATTCTACAATTTAAAATGTTTAATGTCGCGATGGTTACCGGAGACCGATACCGTTGTGTTATTTAAGAATGATTATCATTAAATTAATAGCATTCTCATTAACAATGCTGATCGCTTCTATGAATAAAATAAACGATACATGTGAAGCACGCAAACTTCGCTAGTCATTCAACGTATGGCGGTTGTAGCTCTTGCGCTCACCGACAGGGGGACGAGTTTCTCGCTAGTACCTGATCCCAGCAACTAAGGAAGTTATTTACGGACTTGTCAATTGTTCCCTTCGCAGAAACCAGAGTATACCGTCCTTAACCACTTTCCAATATCCCAGCGTTTAGGGCAGAGTCCACTAGTTAGCCTACTGACGAGTCCTCTGACGAACCCAGGACAAAATGGCCCCCCTCTCTTTTCTCCCTTTTCTTTCTCTCTCTTCTCCACACCTATTTCAGCAGTCGCCAAAAACGTTCTAAAGCTGATGCAAGAGATAAAATTTCATATCGATTAGAAATGATATAAACGATAAACAAAAATATGTGAAATTGTTTGCACAATGGGGTAAACTTTGAATTTTCATTTTAACTCTTCGAGATACACAATTTGAAGGAAAACAAAGACTCCGGTTGACTTAAAATATGTCCCAGCATGCATAGAAAGTTGGACAGTTTTTAACCGACCTAACGTCCAAGAGCTAAGGTAGAAAATTGACGAATGTTCTCGAGTATCGTTATGTACCGAATTTCACGGGAACACTTTACCGGGTGTTTACCGCTGTAAATGTCTGGTGATTTATGGTTGGTAGTGTATATTCCGTTGACCCTGCCGATAAATCCGTTCTTCATGTCGTGTTTGTTCAGGAGGAAACACCAGCATAGCTGGTGGCCTGTGAACTCCTTTCTCGCCAGGCCGCAGCCATCCGATGGACACGAATCCTTGAATATTTGGAATCGTCGTCCTTCCATATTCTATCCGGTTTGAAATGTTTGCTCACACTATTCCGAGCTCATCGGTTCGGCACAATACATCGTCGCGCGAATGTTTAGACTGCTGCCCGATGCTTATTCGACGTGCGACGCGAAACACACATGCATGCACGCGTCTCCGTTGTTTGGCGTGAGGCAGACGCGTGCTCCAATGTCGCGAGATGATAACGTTTCGTTTTTCCTTCGGTAGAGACGCGAAGACGAGCCAGATCGAAACAAAAGCGGCTATAACCGTGTCCGATAAGACACCAGAGGACGAGTAATTTTGCTTTTCCATCCACCACACGTAAATGGGAAACAGTGTCGAGTTGAGTGATGTGTATTGGATAGTCGGAAAAGTATCGAGAGATTTTTGTTACTAGATGTTGTTGGGAGTCGTATATCGGGTAACGCTAATCAGATTGCGTTGTACTGATGCGCATTTTAGAGGTTACATTTCAGTCTATAATTTTCATTCAGACAGTTTTATATTTCGTCAATTCTGTCAAAAGTAATATTAGTTTGAAAATGAGTGAAATTTCTGAAAAGAATCGCTATGCAATTTTTCTACGAAAATGGAGAATAGGTCAAAAACGCTGCACAAACCCGATTTCTGCGTTATTCGATTTCTTAGCGGTTCGTGAGATCGGACATTTTGTGTTTCTTGAATGTTCGCGATTTCTTGTTCTTACGTGTTTGATTGAGCGCGATTTTTTGGTACGTAATTTCTCTGACTGTTTGGGATTTCTTGTTCTGCAACTTCTACCTGATTCTTGGTGTGTCCTGTCCGTCGTCACCTCAGTTTTATCGTGATTGGTTAAGGGTAGTTTGAGGTGAAGCGTTTTTTAATTGGTTGTAAGAGTAATGGAAGGAGTGAAAAACTCCTTACTCACATAAATTGTGATTTATTATAGAGTTACCTTTTTTCCGTTTCCTTCAGTGCGTCGCAATCCTTCGTAGCCGACTTAACTCCTTAAGACACGGCAATATTAAAAGTGCACCACCCTTTCGCAATTGCTACGTGCAATTTTATTTTCTAAAGTCCCGTGCTTCAAAGGGTTAAGTAGTTTATTGCCTGCTTTTAATTTATGCGTGCTAATTTGCTGAAGACATGGTTAGGCACGTACAACCTTCGGTGTTGCTGTCGCAGCAAATGATATAAAGTAGCTGCTGGGGAATTAACCCCTTGGGTACGGATTTATTTGAGAAAATATTTGCATGTGGAATGGAAATAATTTTTGGTTGCTTGGAGTAGTATGTAAAGGCAGTACATTTTAAGAATGTATTTATTTCTAAAATATTGGTGACATATGTAGTATTAAGATGTCTTCAACTAATTAGAATTGCAAAACAAAAATAAATTAATAACAACAAAATAAAACTAAATGAATAAATTCAAAGTTTAATTTTTTGTTTGACGTCTTAAACACGTCATCCGCTCCTAGGGGAAAAAAGTGAATGACGTGTCTCAGACGTCAAATGTACCCAAGGGGTTAAAGTTTAAATGAAACGTTATACCTTGATGATTTGGAAACCCCTTTAAAATATCCTAGCACAGAAACCAAATGATAATTTTTAAATATCGTTATGCACGAGAAATGTACTTCTAACGAACAGTGATCTAAATCATTTGCCTGAAATTTCGGTAAATCAGTATGTATCATGCACGAACGTTACGAATGAATAACAAAATGCTTACAGATAAACGATACAAGTTATTGATTGTAAAATTGATGAGTTAAGCGTTAATGCGATCGACGATCGCGCCAGAATGAATCCAGTCGCTCGTTTAATTTCTCGCCGTGAATCTTAACAACCGTCGACGAAGACGTCGATAAAATCGAAGCAGCTCAGTTCTCAAACTATGCTTCGTCGTTTCAGCTCCCAGCATTCAACGTCAGCGTTCATTCGTTGGCGACGAGGAGCAGCGTCGACTTAACGACCGATCAAAGTTACATCAGGGTTGCTTGACTGGAATCTTGACCGAGAAATTTCACTTTGCTGAACGCCTCTGTATACGTATTGCTTAGCTGACATGGTTGAGTCAAAGGATCTTAATTCAAGCGTCGATCAGAAACTCGAGGCTGACTCGCTCTTCTGGTTTGCTAGATTGCTTAGCAGCAGCGATACAATAGAGACAATGTTAATTTACATTCATATGAAATAGTGAATCCTTCTGCTTCGTAATTTAATATTATGAAAACAACATCTGCATTTATATCCTAGGTTGTTGCATATGAAACGTTTTGATCAAGATATGCTATTACAATTTATACATTTAATGTATGTGTAACATTTTGAGGTATAAGATTAATATTGAAAGTTCTACCTTCAGTTTTCATTGGTAGGTCTAATTTTTCTTTAAAATTAATTATTTGAACGTCAATCGATGTAATTGTCACGTTTTATGAAATATATTGACAATAGCGTTTCGTGACATTTAATAAAAAATGTAGTGATTAAATAAAATATTATTCGTCGATGGTGGAAAAACTACAAAAGGAGATATAAACTCAGAACCTATGGTCAGAGTTAAATTTGTAAAAAAGCTTATAATTGATAATTTAGAATGAAAATCGAAACGTTACCGTTAAAAATCGAACATTGCACGTGGAACGACATAAGGTAACATAAAAACTAAATACACGTCCAATTGTAAAATAGTAAATGTCCCGTATCTCCGATCTCTATGTACGAAAATAGAGGTTGAATCGATAGAAGTTCCGAAACACAAATTAAACTCTAAACATTGGTGCACAATAGCATATTTCCCTCGTCGTCGGTCAGCTTTGATAAAATCATTTCCGAGATCAAAACCGAACGAAAAAACAAATGAACATCGTTCGTTACCAGCGAGAATCACGATATCGATTGCAAGAGGGTTATTTATTTGAATAATAAACTCTTTACATGGATGTTTCTTTCCGTATATCCGTTACATAGAAACATTGGGCTCTCTACGCTGTAACTGTTTCAACATTATCCGATTCAAATGCGGACAATGAATGCATCAAGCCGACTGCGGTAAACAGTAACAATAACAGCGTTATACGCTAATGTAATTATCCGCAAGCCATAACAAATTCGTTAACAATAGTAAACATAAACATCGTGCGCTGTACGATGGCTGGAAGCCATCATCAATAGAGTTTGCAAACTGTGTACACAGTCGTCTCTGAAAGTGAGTTAACGCGGTCATAAAACAAACTTCGAAAGTTGCCGCGGAGGAACGATTGCAGTTCTCGGTCGGAACATATTGCTACCGAGTATACGGAAACTCGACGGTGTATAGAACTCGAAAAACGATAGATTATACGAAGAATGACCGAATGAAAATTCGAAAAGTTCCCTCGAAGAATACCGGTCGATCAACGAACTTGGTTTCGAGATGGACTGTGCCGCGCAATCGCCGGCATCCGAAAAGTTGCCGGTGTCGCGTGTCGGTACGATAACGCGGCGGCCCGTCAACCGCCGTCGCGTGACTTACAATCCTGTCGGACGCACACACGAACCGTCGTCGTCGATACGACGACGCCCGTCGACGGCGCGACGTTAAACACCCCCCGCGTGCAACCGCCGGGGCTTGCGAAGCTTCGCGTAATTCGAGCGGACACGTTAACTCTCCTTCTACGTTCGATCGGCGGCGCGTTACGTTCGAACAACAGCGAGCGAAATGGTCGTCGCGATGCAAAATGATTCGCTCGTTAGGGCAACCCGGGGGCCAAAGCCAAGGATATCCGTAATATTTGAACGGGTCGGCGGCGGCGATCTCGTTACCGCGAGATTACTGCCAATATTACGAATGTCCACATTACCGTAACGCTCCCATGGCTCGCTCTCCGATTCGGCCTTACTAATTGTTACGCGTCACGCGCTTCTACGCGCTGTGTTCCGCATGCAGTTGCCAGCTTGCGGTTGAATCCCGGGAGATTACTGTAAACCCAGGACAGTTATCTCTCCCTTTCTCTCTCCCTCTCGCTCTATCTCTCGTTTACCGTCTCCCCTCCACAGTTCTTTGTTTCAACACCGATCATTTGACGCAATTACACACGGCCATTCTCGATTCGTCCTGTTTTTATCGAATCATCCCTCTCTTTCTACCCCCGGCTTCTCGCCGAACGCTATTAGAACCTCTTTTCCCTCCGTCGATTGCTAATCTTCTTCTTTTTTTCCCTCTAACTCTTTTCGATTAACCAGTTTCCGCTGGGGTTTAATTTCCTACGTTTCGTAAACTAGTGTGGTTTGTTGCAACTCTCTCTTTCTCTCTTTTTCCATGCGCCCATCTAATTTCGTTTCGTTTTACTCAATTTTCCCTCTATTTCGGTCGGCGTTGCCTTTTCCAATTGTCGTTTTCCTATCTGCAACTTTCTCGTTTTCTATTTCTTTTTTGTCGTTGTTGTTGATATTTTATGAATATGCTGTAATTCTTAATTTTTCTTTGCCTACTTTCATTCTCATTTTCTCATCTAACTGTGGTTTTCTTATTGTTCTATTTTTCTTTATTCGTGTATTACATTTCTTTCCCCTCGATTCCAATTTTCTTTTTTTTTTCCTCCACCAGCATACAGTTTTTACTTGGCGTATTGCATAACCTTCGGGCTTCTTTTTCCTTCCTTATTTTCCAGTTAGAAAACTTCGCCACAACAGCGTCCTTTTTGATCTTCTAAGAGATCTCATCTTATTTCTCCTTCTCGGGCAAATTTGCTGTTTTCTTTTTATCCCATTTGTGCGGGGAGGGTCCATATTGAGAAATCTAGGACACCAACAGATCAAGGTAGATTTGCGCGGAACCATTGTTGGCACAGAAGGATTGTTCTGAATAAATCGTCTAGGATATTCTTCTGACGGCCATGACCAAACACATTTCTGCATCATTCCGTAAAAGGACTTGATGTATATTCGCAAAATCGTTACCAAATACATTTCAAAACCGCGCGTACACTGAAAAATATATTTTCTACATTTTGCCAAGCCATTTGGGTATACGTAGAATTCCAGAAAAATCTGATAAAATTCCACCAGGGAATTCGATCCCTGGGTCTTGCTGATAGTTGCCAGCCACTCTATCCGCTGCTTTAGACTTTTCATTTCATCCTTTCTACTTTGAAGTATTTCTACATACAAAGTCCAATGTAAATTTCGCTTCTCGCGTCCTGTCTCTTCAACGCATCAATTTTTTTTTACTACTGCCTTGAAACAATAACTATAACCGTTACGATTTTCACACGCCAAATTAAACTTTTATGAGTAGGCGATCGAAATTTCGTCGACTCCACGTTTACCCTTTTCGCGAGACTCTCGATGGTTTTTATATTCGAAAATCCGATTTTGATAAATCTTATGAAGGCTAATAGTTCTTTGAAAAATATTTGACACGTGTTTTTTTATCGGCAACCATCCACTTTGAAAGGGTGAAAACAGCCCTCAAAGTTGCGGTATTTTTTAAATACCTCGGAAACCAGAGGTCGAAAAAATTTCAATTCTTTTTAAATTGTGTGGTTTTTCGATGGGAAATGTAGTCGCGTAAAAAAATTCTAATAAAAGTCTTTTGTTTAACTCTTTGCGCTCCGAGCAAGTTTAATTCTAAAATAAAGACACTTCTTTCGATCTAGAATAGTTCCATTCTACATGCTTCATTTCCTTTCGTGCATAGAAAATTTATTATTATTACTCGTACGCTCAACACTTTAATTTCTACCGATTTTTTCAAATCAACCATAGCGATGTCAAAGTTATTTTATAATAGTTATTATAATAAATATAATCGAAGGATAATTAATATAAATAAATATAATAAACATAATTAAAGGATATAAATATGCTTTAGTCGTAACTTGAGGACTTCAAGTATACGAAAAAACACAAGAAGCGCATACGTTCGCCAACTTCAAGCTGTCATTCACTTTTTACGATCCTAAATCAAGATAATTTGTTCCAGCTGAAATATGATGTTCGCAATAAAACAATCGTCTTATGTTTCTAAAGGCTAATGTACAAAAGCTTAAAAGCTAGTGTTCCGGAGGGAAGAATGACAATAACGGAATAACAAGATCATTGCCGAAAGTAATCGACTTACGTTACAAAGGCGTAAAAGCCTGTTTCCGTAGGCAACAATGACAATAACGGAATAACAAGATCGTAGCCTAAAGCGATAACTCGCTTTCGCAACGGTACGGCTAATCTCGGAGAAGTTTGCTTGCGGTTCGATCGCAAAAGTCCGCCGTTGCTAAACCCAAGATTAGGCTAATGAGACTGAAGTCGTTGCCTCGGTTGCGGTCGATTGCGACTTTCGGCGGTCCCGTTATAGTTGGCGTGTCTGCCGCGGGGTTCTCCGCAGAACGACACCTTGAAACTGTCGGTCACCGAGCTCACTCACGTGGTAAATTCAATCGTTCCGTTCTTACCAGGACGAGAGGAAGCTCGTTTCGGCTCATTCACCGGCTTGGCGCCGGGGATCTGGAAACAGTGCTGCCTCGAAGCATCACGTCAATCGACTACCTGTGGCTACCTAGTTCTTCAAGGTTGCCCTTCGCTACGTGCCGGGGTTGCCGAACCCTCGATACTTCTTTGCGGCTTCCGTATGCGGAACCGCCGAGCTTGTTTGCTCCTCGAGACTCTCTGCTTCGAATTAGACACCTCTCTTTGTTTGCGTTAGCTTTATGAAAAGTACTCCAGTGATTTTTATTCATAGAGGGAGAAAGAATTCACCCTCTGCAGTCGAATCTGTTGGAACTCGGAAATTAAGACAATCTTTGTTGCGACGCCAACACCGAAGGTTGTACGTAGCTAATCCTGTCTTCGGTAATTTATAATGTATCAACGAAAAGCAGACAAGAACGGATGACGAACGGACACCATGTGTGACGTAGTCGAAGAAACGGAAACCAGACAATTCTGCAATAACTCACGATCATCCCTCATTGACGGTTTACCACTTCTTCAGGCACACGCCTTCAAGCACATTCCTTTCATCATTTTTACAACCAGTTAAAAAGCTTTAAATTCTTGCGCCAAAAACTACCCTCAACTAATCACGACAAAACTTAGGTGACGACGGACAAAACGCAAGAGTCAACAGATTAAATCAGATATCGCGAAGAAGACGAAGCCAGAAATTGCGAGGAACACGAACAACAGACGAATTCAGAAATTGCGAAGACAGCGAACATCAGATTAAACCAGAAATCGCGAAAAACACGAATGACAGACGAATTCAGAAATCGCGAAGAAAACGAACATCAAATTAAACCAGAAATCGCGAAGAGATAAAACAGAAATCACGAAAAACGCGAATGGCATACGAATTCAGAAATCGCGAAGAAAACAAACATCAGATTAAACCAGAAATCGCGAAGAGATAAAACAGAAATCGCGAAAAACACGAATGACAGACGAATTCAGAGATCGCGAAAAACACGAATGGCAGACGAATTCAGAAATCGCGAAAAACACGAATGGCAGACGAATTTAGAAATCGTGAAGAAAATGAACATCAGATTAAACCAGAAATCGCAAAAAAGACGAGCCCCGAAATCCCGAAAAACACGAACAACAGACGAATTCAGAAATCGCGAAGAAAACGAACATCAGATTAAACCAGAAATCGAGAAGAAGAACACAGAAATCGTGAAGAGACAAAACAGTAATCGGGGAAAAATCACGAAGAGCAGACAAATGCAGAAATCGTTAAGAAAACGAACATCAGACTAAATCAGCAATCGCAAACAGAACAGAACTCGAAACCCAGAAATCGCAAACAGACAAACGAACAAATATTACAACGCGAGCCGATAGGAACAGAGAAATTACTATAAACATATATAAACATACTATAAACATTATTATTGTGCAAGCTGAATTTGTAATATATAAAATTGTAGCAATTTAAGTAGTTTCTATAGAAATGATTTACGATCACAGCCAACTGTATCGTATGTACTGTATCGTATTAATTAATCATTGTATCGTTAATTATCTAACATATTTACTATCACATATTTGCTTCCACCACATTGACGGCTCTAGTTAAATTTTCAATAATATACTGACAAACGATAATAATTGCTTTTTGCTCCGACGAACAAACATCCGTTCTAACTTATTATTATTAATATTATTCGATTTTTATAAACCTGTCCGTTTAAGTAATTTCACGTAGCAGTAAAGAAGCATTGAAAACAAAATGGCGTGTGTCGAAGAATATTCTAGACATTCTAGACAGTTTAGATGGATGTGTCTAATTTTAATAACATATATATTTGTTTTTACAGTCTCATTAATTATTCACGAGTCCATGCAAGGTGTTCTCAAGAATAATGAACGAACCGATTGCCGTCGGGACAAGAGGGCTCGCGTGTTTAGGTTAATTTCCACGTAGCGTCGCCATCGAATTTCGTCAACCAATTCACCCAGACCCGACGCTCTGAATAATACTACAATTTGCATCCCCGATAGTGCCTTATTTCATTATTCAAAGTATCTGCTGACGTTCGATTCCCCTTAGTGCATTCGTACACGTGTCCCGCAGATGTTTCGCCCATCGAGACCATCCAATGACAGACGTAGAGAGCTGTCGACGAGTTCACCTCCTGAATCATCGGCGGAATCTAGGCGTAGAAAGTTAGGTCTGACTCTGCTGCGAGACCAGACTGCAATATCTATTATTAAATCCCACCGATCGATCGAGAAAACCATTAATAAGATTGCCCGTGATAACTAAATAATCCGAATTCGAGACTTAATTTTCCCCGACGGTCCGAAATGAATATTTCTCGTTGCTTCTGAAAAATTCGAATTTCAACGTCTCTTCGTTACCATCGGCACGTACAGCGGGTGCAAAAAGTATTTAAATATTCAATTTACGATTTACGAGAAATTCTGGATATTTAAACTATGATAATTTCGCTACGAAGGCAGTAGAATTATTTTAAACTCATTTTAAAGCTCCAAGCTACTTTTGCAGATCATCGTTCGTTTTAGGATATTTCTGATTGATTCTGTTTGCAAATGCTACAGAGTGAATATTTTCTAAAATCATTGAAGAAATTCGTTTCTGAATGAATATATTATAGATTCGAAGATTGGGTCGTACTCTTTACAACTGTGATCTACTTCTTTTTTGATTATTTTATAAACGGAAAATGAGAAACACTTTTGGTCGTGTAAGGCTTTCACCGTGCCTTGTATTACAGCACAATACACATTTCGTTCGAAACTGAATGAAACGACTAGAGGAGAAAAAGGGAAGCATCAGAATATAAATCTACGATGTTTTCAATGACGAGAGAAAACTTTTACAATATTTTTACACACGTTTCGATTTGTAACGTTTTCGATCACAAACGCGTTTCCAGGTTTCCGGTCGTTGCATCATGCAATAATATCTGAAACAAACATGTACGACGTCTACCAATAGTAGAAAACTTGTTGAAAATTAAAAACAAGAAAATGGGGCTGTAAGAATGGGAAAAGTGTTCAAATACTTTTTGGACCCAAGGTGTTGACAATCTCACAGTTCACTGAAAGACAGTTCAGTTAATTTTATACAGTTTATTATCCTTAGTGCTGGTACGGTAGACTTCTGCATAAAGTGATTAAAAAATTGTTTAAAAATACTGTACATCAGTATACCTTTTGTACAAGTAAGTATACAGACTTTTTAAATAACTGATTAATAGTTTTTGTATATTTATCACTTTAATTGCATAATATAAGAGTTTACTTTGAACAGCAATGATATTTAGAGAGGCCCCGATTTTCTTCAACTAAATTGATTAATATTTCGCAAAGGGAGAGTTTTCGCATTTCCTTGAATATTTTAACCTCTTAAGCACGATGCGCCACTATAGTGACTTCCGCGGATGTCATCTTATATTACGATGCGCAATTATAGTGACTTGAGCACACTCAATTATATTATTAATTATTACAGTAAATTATTAATATTAAAGAGAAACTGCCCCGCACAAAATTCAACCGTGCCTAAGAGGTTAATAATGAATCTGAAGGATGCAGGAAAGCAAGAATAAAACTTGAAAGCGTTGAGAACACGTAGAGTAAAATCGATAGTCTGCTAATATTTACGCAGAATGATTTCCAACCACGTCCTGCTTATTCCGATCGCTGTCTCGCCGGTTCTCCCCGAGCATGAAACTGAAAAGTTCAACTATACGAGGGTGTCGTTCGATTCGATTTCAATACATTGGGGTCTGTCAGGGGTTAGGAAAGAGAGAGCCGGAGGTCAACCGCCGTAACGCGACGCCCGACGTCACTTTGATGCGACCAACAGGTGCAGCGACAACAGTTTTTTCCCTGGATTTTTATCGCGTGATTTCAAGGAGACTTGCGACGCGAATACCCATTACGATCTCGCAAATGAAAAGCCTGCCTGTATGAAACTCTTCAAACTGCTGCATTCTGTATCATCCTTTTGGTTAAACTAACGAGCAGACTTTTCCTTTATACGAAACATTATTTTACTTCATTGTATAAAATGGTACAACAGGGATTTATCGGATTTCATTGGACAGAAGATTTTATGCGTTTATGACAAAAGGAGCAGGTACGTTTAGCTGGCAAAGTATTGAGAGATTATTGTCACTAGACATTGTTTGGTGTCGTATATCGGGTAACGCTAATCAGATTGCGTTGTACTTATGCGCATTTGAGAGGTGACATTTCAGTCTACAATTTTCATGCAGACAGTTTT
The DNA here is from genome assembly GCA_028453745.1 of Agapostemon virescens. Lineage (NCBI taxonomy): Eukaryota > Metazoa > Arthropoda > Insecta > Hymenoptera > Halictidae > Agapostemon > Agapostemon virescens. Next base: position 17,311,517 of record CM052097.1, on the reverse strand, counting down.
GTATTTCGTCGATTGTGTTAAAAGTAAGGCAGTCGGAAAGCCAGAGAGGAGCGAGTATTCATTCTTCTCACAACTTGCATCTAGAAAAGTCTGCTTGCATTGTCTTGCACATAATTATTAACTATGACACTATGTTAAAAGACAAATTAATATACTAGAATTAATCAACAAAAAAGGTGTTGCGTTCCATCAAGACAACGCCAGATCACACACAAGTTTGATGGTTTGTTTCGATCTCTGCAAAACTACTTCGATGGTAAAAAGTTGGATTCAAAAAAGGACTGTGAAAATCACTTGGCCAAGTTTTTAGCCGATAAACCACAGAAGGTCTATTCCGATGGGATTATGGATCTACTCGAAAAATGGCAAAAGGTCATAGATAATAATGGCCAATATATACTTGTATAGAATTAATTTTGAATAAAAGTAACATTTAATTAAAAAATGACAAAAATCTCACATTACTTTTCCGACTACACAGTATTATACAGCACTAAATCTTGCAACGATTCGGTAGCCGACTCTCTCCGTGGTAATTGGAATGGAACTGTTCCGAAGGGTGTATCTGAAAACATGCTTCCGGTAGAATGGAGCGTACATAAAATTATTAATAAAGGACTTTTATCTATCTACTCCGCCTGGAACCTCCAGCAAGCCGGCCGAACTCTGAAACAATGTGGAACAGTCGAGCAGAGGTGCGCACTTAATTTCCTTGCAAATCCATTTATCCTTGAAGATCGAGCTACGGTTTTGTAACCGGATTACGGAACAGTTCTCCAATCGCTAAGGAGGCCCCCGTAACACACCGTGGAAACGCTACCCCCCGCAACGGAGTCGTATAAGGGGCAGTTTCGCGGTACGTAATCCCAGCGAATGCGAGCCCGTTTCCCACCGAATGGGAAAATGGAACAAAAGAGACCACTGGAAGGCGAACGAACGAGCGTGAATAGCGTGGCACGCGGAAAAGTGCGCGCAATGAAATTTTAAGAGGCTTTCACGGCTGAACACTAACCATCCGGAAGGGTTCCGAGTATTTTATCGGAGGAAATTGATCATGGATTTAATCTATTAGACGCGTTCACGATTTATCCGTTGTTTCTTCGCGAAAGAAACTCATTTTCACTATGTAATTTCGTTCAGGGGAGGCGAACAAATGTTTCTGACGTGTTGCTGAAGAATGCTTTTAATAATGAGCACGCTGCGGTTTTTGAACGAGCAGAAAAATCAAAAGAATTAAATAATAAAATAATAGTTAAAAAAGTAATAAATAATAATAGTTAAAATACTATTTCAATTTTATTTTATTTGAAAACAGTAAAATACTTCACTTGTTAGAAAAAGGTTTTAAAAGACTCTACAGTTTAATTTATTTTAATTTATATTTGTTCGGTTTTTATATCATTCTTAAGAGTAAACTGTTAATAATAATAATAGTTAAAATACTATTTCAATTTTATTTTATTTGAAAACAGTAAAATACTTCACTTGTTAGAAAAAGTGTATTTTTATTCGTTTTTTATCTCATTCTTAACAGTAAATTGTTATTTTTAAAGTATCAGTGTACAAGATGCATGGAAAACGAGTGTAAAGTCATTGGATGCATGATTCTATGCACTTTCATTGAAGCAGATTTGTAAAAAAATGTCCTTGACTTTGATCTTCAAGTTCAACATTAGTTTTCCATCGCATCGTACGTACTCGTGTAGAATTTCGTTGACTACTTTATTCCATGTGTCCACAGGGTATCTCAATGTTGGATTCACCGGTGGAGAGGGTAATTCTACAAGAGAAAGTAAGTTGAAAGTACGGAATAAATTATTAACTTTATCCTGAATCTATTTTCAGCGTCGGAAAAGATTTCAAATACTTATTAACATTAAGTTCGACTATCTAATTTTATGTTTTAAATTATGAGAATTATAATGTTTTATTTACGGAAAGTCAACGGTTTATTTATTCATTTTAATTGATCACATTCCGAAAACAATATTCTTTGAGTGTACCGTAACATGTACAGTTGAAATATCTACTGCTTCGTTGTTTCCGCTAAGAAAAATTTCAGGTCGAACATAATTTAGAATGGTCAAGATGAAATTTAGTTTCCATGCAGCTAGTTCCATCAGTAACAATATCGGGCCTCTAATTTGCATATTCGCGTTCTTTCATGTTCGCGAGCAGCGTCCGCGGTTTTACACGTGATCGAAAATCGATACCAGGCCGCGATTGTCCCGCAATTTGGATCGGCGCACAGAAAGTATGCATAATTGCTACTTCCGATCGGCGCACGCGAGCCTCTTGCGCCCTATTATATTTCAATTAATGCCGTTTCTTCAAAGTGTATCTTTTCTATCGTTAATCGATCGTTCTTGCGCCACTCGGACTGCAATTAATACAATTTGTCGATAGAGACGAGACGTAAATCGGTAACGACCACTTTAAAAAGCTGACTTTAGCAATTATCAGCGACCCAGCGTATGCTATTGTGTCGCCGGAACTTCCTGATTGACCACTTGGCCTACGACTTATTTTACAATAACAGTGACTAGACTTTCTACGTCCTCCGCAGAGCGACAAAAAGAAAACACAAATTTATAGTTACTGCATGCCTATTTATTCTCTAATTAAATAAAATGTTATATTCGTTTAAAGTAATTAAAGAAGCACATGTTTCGAAGATTCAGTTCGAAATCTTGATCACGAGTCTGACTCGTTATAGAGGAAGGGAATGAGTAAGGTATGAAGCAGGTTTAGGCGTTTGAGCCATGTCGATAGCATTGATACTGTATTTGGGACAATTCGGCAAAGAATGGCAATTTTCGAAAAGACTCGAAGAATAGGCCAAAAAATGTAGGGTCTCCCATTCTTTCATAACTCATAGTACACGTATCTGGACACGTAGCCAGAGTGCATACCAAATTTCAGGTCGATACCGATCGAATTACGGTCATGGCGCGACTTTGAAATTTCGCAATGCTAAAGTGGCCAAAATGACCAAAATGAACCTAATAAAAGGAATATTTCTGGAGCCCTTGAAATACTAGCCTCTTGGCAAGGTACATATTACAGAAAAGAATATTTAAAGAAATTTAAATTTTAAGAAAGAAAAATTTAAAGAAAGTTTAAAGAAAATTAAAGAAACAAATGTTTAGAAGATTCAGTTCGAAATCTTGATCACGAGTCTAACTCTTTATTGTAGGGCAAGGGGTTAAGACGCATCTTCATTCACAAAAACTGAAATATATTTTATAAATTCATAAAACTGTTTTGCATCAATTTTGCAATGTATTGATACCAAGGAAAAATCTATTTCTTCATTTAGTAATTTATTAATTTAACTATTACCTTCGTACCGTTTTATGTTGCACCTACTCATTTGTATCAAAAATGCATAAAATCTATGATCTATCGATGAAGCTAGAATTTGTTGCAGAAATGTGGGATAATTGTAAAATGTTAACTCTGAATTCATTATAGTTGGTAAAATTGTTGTTTTCAAATTTTTAATTTGACGATTATTAAAGTTACAAAGTTGCATTTATGGAAATCCATTCAACTATTATTACAATATTCTATATTGTAGTAAAGGGCGCGCAAGACCCGAATATCTCGAGTCTTGTCATTCTTATAAGATAATGTACACCAACCAATTTCAATGTTCAGTAGGTTTACCATTCCGACATTTGAATACGCAGATCTTTAGTATTTTGATCTAATTCACTAAATTCCTAATTTGTTTTCTAAAACAACTTTCGTGTATGCTCAACTAGAAACTCACGTGCTTATTTAATGTTCATACATTATCGACTCAACTATTCCCCAACTATCCCCTAAACTGCCATAAACTGGGTCGAGCCTGAGATTGCCTGAAGGAAATTACAGGAAATTACATTAATGTTTACCAGTAATTATATTGTCGCATCGAAGAAAAGCGTTGCTACCTCTTTAATGAAACTGAAGACTAAGAAACCTCCATTAACCCCGGAGTCAAGTGAAAAGGGGATTCTTTTATGTCTCTCACATTTGTTCTGAAACAATAATAAAAATAAAAAGCGATCTTCTGTGTTGAATATAAAAATATTAGTGACGGCTGAACTGCAAATTTTATTCATTCGTGAGAAAAATGAGTACGGCAGACGATGAATTTGCAAGTAATGAAAATTATTAGTCTGTCAATATATATGCAAAATAAAAATCGTGTATGTCAATAACAAAATATATCAGTTACGTACACAACGAGCTAACGGAAACTATCATAGTTCAATTAAAAAGTCCATTCAATTAAAAATCCCGTTTCGTTCGATCGATTAATTTGTGTGAGAAGTAGTGTTAGACAAAACCCCGCAGGCAAAGTGCTACAAATTAGCGTCGCGTGACAGGAGTCGCAAAAACTGATTCATAGTTCGAGGAGCAGTGGCATGTCGAACATAATCCCGAACATTCGAAAACTGCACGCAGAGTCCAGCAGTATCCCCGATTGTCAGCAACGACGCGACGCTCTCAATTTCGTGGCAAAATTCTTGCTGCAGCTGGTTAAGGGGGATTGGAAGCCCAGGTGCATACGTGGAGGCGTGTTTTCTCGTGGTCGACGGGATCCCTCGAATTGTCTCGTCGTGGGACAGCATACCAGCGACGTAGTCCACGAATGCCGTCGGATACTGTGTAATAGAACAGTATGTATTCGACACGTGATCGTAAGTGTACGCCATGGCCACCAAATATCGGCCTGAGGGGCGGCTACGTTGATCGATATTCCCGGGTACAGTCCATTTGGCAAATATCCTCCAGACCGTTTTCCTACGGAGATGTGCGGATCGCGATTCGCCTTGCGTTGTCCTACTTCATCCCCCCTTCCTCTTTTCGATTCTAGACAATCGGCAGACCGTCCTCCCGATTGACAGTCCCCGTGCCCCTAATTACGCGGATTACGCTTGACCTTAGGCTGTTCTATTTCTTCCCCGCTTTCTCTTCTTGATCCTACTCCTAACAAGTCAGTGGAACGTCCTTACCAATTACATACCCGTATCCCGACTTACACAGCTCGCTATTCACCCTGTGATATCCTTCTTTTTGTCGAGGGATTGTATCAAGTGAAAGACTCGCGTAAGGGGGCAGAATTCGCTTCCAATGTACCCAGGAATTGAAATACACCCTTAATATGGGTCCAGTTACTTGTAGCCAGACTTAGAAAAGAATCTGGGAAACTAAGTTTTTCGACCGATGGCTTACCCCCTCAGAAAGTAGCAGATTGGGGGTTGTCGGGTTTCACCGATCTGCACATTTTCCGTAATTTCA
>CM052097.1:17280494-17296225 GCA_028453745.1 Agapostemon virescens | reverse complement strand
CCCCCTCAGAAAGTAGCAGATTGGGGGTTGTCGGGTTTCACCGATCAGTAAGGGACAAGTATAAATAACTACATACAGTTACTCGTTTTAATATTCGGACCCTATGGTTTTAGCGAAATTAAAGCATTACATACTTACTTCAAATGTGTTTATCGAATGTTCTGGTCCGTAATACGTTGAAGCACATATTTTAGTTTACAAATATGTAAAATTAATTACTTTATTTTTTATTGTTTTCCACATAATAAACCTCAAATAATACCTCGAGTACTCGCAGGTATACCTAAAAAGAGTACTTAACAAATGTGCTTGCCAGAGAAGGCATTGGCTATTTCGGAGGCGTAGATTTTTCTACAAATAAAAGTATTCTCAGTGCATTTCCACATTAATTTTCCCCCACTTCTTCTTTTTAATTACGGTCCTGGTGAATCAACGTAGCGCCCTCACCAACGGACGTTCCCCTACTTACGCAAATCGCATGAATTAACTCTCTTTAACTATCTAGAATCACACTCGAAGTCAATTCGCAAAGTTGCTATTTCTCGAATCAAAACACCGTCTGTAAGAGTAGCTTTATGATAACAGTTTCTCAATCTAACGAATAAGTAGTACGAGAATTTGATTCCACGATCTTGATAGTCCCTAAAGTTGTTCCGAACGAATAATTTCTAAGTAACAGAGACATGAATTTTATCTAGCCGTTTGGGATTGTACGACTGCCGGACAAGGTACGAAAATTGGCCACTTCCGCGACCGGAAGCACGCCAGTTATTATACCCTCGATATTCGCCGGTTAGGGGAATGGAGTGACTCGACTCCGGGCAAAGCCACCGTATCGTGTCGAGGGTGGCATCTTGACCCCGGAGTCAGGCATATGTAGGAGACTATGCATCCGCCAGTCAGCAGCATCGCTGCTGCTGCTGCTGCCGTTGCTGGCTCGCTCCTCTTCGTGGCTGCCTCTCAAACTCTCCTGCGGCACTCTTGTGGGTCACACGTGCGCACACGATCGACCGGATTTTTTTTTCTCTGCATGTGCGGAAACATGGGATACTCGGCCCTTTCGCGGCGCCACTCGACCCTTCGCCGTCATTTAGCGAAATGGCACGAGCGCGAATAACCGGGCACTGTGTCGAGCCCGGTAACAAAATTTTTTAACGCGTGCTTGAGTTTTATAGAGCCTCCGTCGATCTCCCGTTCGCCATCTTCTAACTCAAACCTAACGAACCGTTTGGTTCTTGCTTATCATGCAATTTTCTTACGACGCTCGAGCTTCTACTCGTGCAGTAATTGTCACGCAGCCGGCTGTGGCAGTTGTACCTCCTATCCTCACTGACAGAGGAACGGTAGAACGAGACTTTCTCGCTAGTACCCGATCCGCCTCCGATTTATATGCGGGGTGTGATTCTACATGAAACAATAAGTCGATAATATAGAATAAAATTTTTTCGTTTGAGGCTTTGTTTTTGAGAAAATCATGTTATGTCATGTCATGTTTTGGTATATACGTTCTTCTAAGTCGCAAATAATTAGAATGGTTAATAAAACAATTGTTGCTCTAATATAGCACGTATTCGTCACATTTTTAATATGGAAAGATTTATACAAAATTATATTAGTTATTCTAAAAACATTAGACCAATTACAGTTGGCATGATTTTTGTATACACAACATTGTGGATGCCGGATATATCCGGCGCTCGAAGCGAAAGGGTTAACCGTCTTCCGATGGGCTCAACATCTAAGGCAGGGTCCACTAGCGGACCCATGACGGAAACACTTTCTTTTTCTTTCTTTCTCTCTCCCACCACTCCATGAGTAGCCGCCAAACCGGCTATCACTCGCCATCTTTCTTTTTCCTCGCGTTTTGTTCTTCACATTTTTCTGTCGATTTTGCTGACTTTGATGAGCAATACGGTAGAACCCCGCTCGTTGCACCAAACGGGAAATGCCTGCGAAAATCGAGGTTGCGAAAAGCGGTAACAATAGTGATTCGTTGCTCTTGCTTCTACATAGCCGCCACAATCCCCACCACGAGTGCCATAACCTTGCATGCTATGTGGTGGGATTCGCTAGTGTGCAACGAACGAGGATTCCGTGCAAATAAACGAGGTTGCAGCGCGAGAGATTCCTGAAGCGCGGTGTTTCGACTTTTACCGTAGCTACCGCAGAATTAATAATTTCTATAATAATTTTAAAAATTTCGTATAAACGTTTAATCAATCGGGTAAACGTTCAGCGAAAGGTAAACGTTTCAACGAACGTATCGAGTTCTACATTCTGCCTGACGCTTCGATAAATTCCGTATATTTAATCAAAATCGTGGATCGTATTACGAACTGCACATTATATTTCTACTGTTTTTCAACAAGCATTATTGGCGTTAATAATAATTATTAATTGCATTTAGGACTATTAGAAAAGTTACTTTAGGAGCAGCAGAATTGTTTCCTTAGGAATATCTGCTTTGTAAAGACGTTTATGATCTCGAGGATGAACGGAGCTACAATTTAAATGCGGAAGTTTAAAAATTAAGTTTGTTGAATTTTTAAAATCTTGCATGGCTTGTGTTCGGATCGGTGTGAGCCAGATCGATTTTGATATGGAAACAGGGAATTCGAAGACGCTGTTCTCGCATCGGGAAACCATCAAAGCCTGAAAAGCTAGACGACGTGCCTGTCGCATGATCGGTTATCCCAATCAGAAGATCGCCGGAAGTATAATCGTGGTGATCCGGTTGATCTGTCTGGAGTTAAGCACCGAAAGGATCCAGAGAAACCATTATCGCGCGGATGATTCGATTGCAGTAAACTACGTCGGCGGATAGTAATTCCCAGTGATCCAACGAAGGCAATTATGGTCGGTGTAGATTCGGTGCGCAGTTTTTTCCGTGTACACGGCGCGTCGTTGGGAAAGGATTACTGCAGGATCGCGTTACCGTAGACAAGATCGACAGAGACAGCGAGCTTTAGAAGTGTCTATCAGAACGGTGTTTTTCACGGAGATACGCGAATCGCGATTCACGTATCGCATGCCTACCAGAATACGCGAATCGCTAGCTGCGTGCAAGATACAATCAAACCTATTATAAGAAGATACTACGAGAACACGACGATAACGAGGAAACGATGTTAATTGGCAATTACCGGGCAGCGGATTTTATGCGTTTATGACAAAAATAAATTGAACAAATGTGAAACAGTAAAAACGTATAAAGAACGCAAATATACCTTTGGATTATTTTCAGCTTATTACAATTATTGAAAAAAAAGAAATAAATGTTCATATAGCTGCTGTGGCTTGGAATCAATGTAGACAATTTTATTTAGTAATTACATGCGAAAGAAATTGTTCGAATTTACTGTTGGCTGCCTCTCACCGTAAAAACTCACTGCAAAATTGACCCATAGCCAAATAAAAATTTAACAAAGGCTAAAGAAATTTGTAATTGCACTTAAAGGTAGGGATAAATCTCGTGTTAACGCGTTTTACTGAATTTAACAAAAAATTTGACAAAAACAATAAGAATTACCATTAATTAACCAAATTACCAAATTATATAATGCAATATAAGAATTACCAAATTGTAATTTTTCTAAAAGATATGATGCATATATTTTAACATTAATAATTTACTGTAATAATTAATAATAGAATAGAGTGTGCTCAAGCCACTATAATGGCGCATCGTAATATAAGATGACATCGGCGGAAGCCACTATAGGTGGCGCATCGTGCTTAATAGGTTAATTTCACGACTAAAAATCGTAGAAGCTAAGTAGATAGTTCTGTAGCCAGATAAGTTGTTGAGTTTCGAAAGAGGGTGAACTTTTCAGGTTGAACAGTGACGAATGAGTTTCCTTGCGGTTTATTTACCCCAACAATGTTCGGAACGACCGGTGAAGTTATTCTTCTCGGCGAGTGAATAGTTCTCCATCGGCTTGGCATGGGAGAGGATCGAGCGACGTGTATATCGAAGTGTCGGGACCGCGCGGGTGCTATCAGGGCCGTCTTTAACGGAAAAACCTTATCGGGTTCTTGCGGGCGTCGCGACGCACCGCGCCGCTCCGGTTTTCCTCGCCGCGAGCGATTGCCCTGGAAAGTTCCTGTATGGCATGGCGTCGAGAGTTCCAGCAACTTCATTTCTCCGTCTTCGGTTTCTTGCCATCGCGGCCCGCTGTCCCCGGTGCTGCGCAAAAGTTGTTTGCCCGGGTCCGGGCCGACATTTTGCCCCCCGCGAAACCGAGTTATCGTGGTGTACTTTTAATGAAATAAAGAGAACTTTCAGCCCGTCCCACAGAATCAACTTTTAATGCCGGCGAGATGTTTGCTTGCCGTCGTAGCTGATTTTTCGTGGCGGTGCTCGACAGCCGCACACACTTTCCTACGGCGGACGCTCGCCCGGAAGTGAGATAATAATGCACGGTACAATATTCTCTCTGTTACCGTTCCAAAAGACCCCTACTATAACTGTTCAAATTTGAGCCTCACCATTCGTAAATCCCTCTTGAAATTGGTCAACCGGCGAAACTCGCACAATATTCCAAGCGAAGCACAAAATTGCAACCTCTTTGCTTTTCCAATTCAAACAACACCAAACACAACGATAAACAAAATTTCGGAAAAAGGAATACAGACAGAGTTTACTTCTCTCGAACACGGGAACATATTCAATTGCAAAAACCCGATTTTAAAGAGCTTATAGTTCTTTGAAAATTTTTTTACCGGCAACCATCCATTTTTAAGGGATGAAACCAGCCCTCAAAGTTGCAATATTTTTGAGATACCTCAGAAACCAGAGGTAGAAAAAATTAGAATATTTTTTTAAATCGTGTGTTTTCCAATGGGATATGTAGTCGCGCAAGAAAATGTCAACGAAAGCTTTTTGTTTTAATAATAAAGCTATAAGCTCCCATAAGTTTCATCAAAATCAGATCTTCGCATTTGAATATATTCCCTTGTTAGAAAAATTGAATGTTTGCATAAATTGAATTTCTAGGTAGTAAAAATCATTTTGTATTTTCTACGTTAGCAGTCGAACGACCATAAGAGTCTAACAAAGATTTCAGTTCCGACAAGTCGCCAGTTACGACTGCCGGGCATATTTACACATTCGTTTAATGATCTTGTCTACTCCATTCGATCGAAGCCTGCGTTTGGTGTGAAGAGAACCCCCGGCAATAAAGAAATGTGGAACATCTACCGAGAAGTAATAGACATTGTTATTTCGGTTTCCTCTTTGACCTGTGCGAGTGCAACGAAAGATCAAATAGTTTGCTTTTTTACCTGCACTTTATCTTCGACGCTCGAAATACCAGGTTAACAAGAAAGTTCTTGTATTTATTCTCATTCAGTGAACCGTTCAATTTTATGCTTGACTGTCAACAAAGACGGGATTTACAGTGTCAACTTCATTTTATGCTGCGGCCTGTTCGTCGTTACTAGAGACTGCAGAACTTTCTACACGATTAAATTTTGCATCGAATGAAACTTCATTTCCTCCATGATTTACCACTGAAGTGGAAACACCCGCGAATTCAATCGCGAAGAATTCAAAGTTAATTTCCCACCGAATCTGGTAGAAAATTCTTGTTAGTCGATGAAAGAACAGCGCAAGGCAGAAAAAACATTAAAATCGCTAACTACATGCAGTATTTGCTTTTTGAAAAATCCGTACCGCATCTTCTAGCGAGAGGTCGCTGTTTATGTTACGCAAAAATGTACTTAACGTTCGTGGGAAGAATAAAACTAATAAGAATTTACGAAAATATGTAAAAATAACCATGGGACGAAAAGTTCCCCATCCCTCCAAAGATCACGATAGGTAATAGAAAAATCCTTTAATTATCGGTGCATCGATATTAGTAGAATTGCATTCTGCCCGAAAGCATTCGTCTACGTAGAAACACGAATTTGGCGGAAAATAAAATTCCTCTGTTGTAAGCAATGCGGAGAATGTTCCCCGTACGAAGCGATTTTAATTAGACCGTGTGTAATTTTTCGGATAGTTTGGTTCATCCTCTATTCCGCGATCCCCGACAACTTCCGGCAGGAAGATTGGGCCGCGGAAGTGCCTCGTTTCAGGGCGTCGTTTGTCGGAATATTTTCGGTAAAAACCGTTTGACCGACAGCGCAGATGCTGCTGACGTTTTGGAAAGATATATGAAACTTTCAGGAACTTTATTCTCCCCGGGAGTAAGTTTATTGTCGTGCCACATTGGCGTGGAACTAGCTTTTTCCCTGGAGTCGTTCCTTTTTGTGGTTTTTTAAAGGTACGGTTTATCAACTCACGGCATTCTGATCTGGTGACGTCGTCGCTGGAAAAATTATGATCACACCGACACGTATTCTAAGGCTTTTTGCGATCCAGTGATCGCAGGGTCCTTCGAAAAGGGTGAACTACGTTTAATACGTTGAATGTTATGTTAGTCACTGAGGACTGACGGTATCAAATTTACAAATTAATATGTTATAGATAATTCATATAATATTAAGAAATATTCGCACTATTTCAATAGATTCGATTGAAACAGAAAAGCACAGTTGCATTATTTCCGTTTAAAGGTAAATAAAATGTGACGCGAAATCTAAGCAAAATGGCTCCGCATTCAACGCGTTAACCCCTTGCAATCTAATGCATTTTATGGTTATAGCGATTAGAACTTCTTTTCAGTGTGTAATTCCTTCGAAAAGTAAGGGAATATAAATGTATTGTATATTTACGCTATTTTCCAAGGGCTGTACTTCAAGTATGATTTACTCTGTTACGAGGGAGGTCGGTTACGGTGGTGGTCACAAGTCTTCTCTAGCTTTCTATTGTGGTGAAATAACACGATGAGCTTCGAGGGCGACCAGGAGCAAGGGGGGTTTATCGTTTGCTCATTCTCCATTTTCGTCAGTCGATCCTGCTAGTGTGTGCGACCGCTTTGGTCAATAGAACGTCCGAGTCGAAAATGCATGTGAAGTCACCGCATTCCTCCTAAGGGCTCTTCTTCTATCTCACCACAATAGCTGACCTCTGCCTTTTTTTAATACGGAACTGTATGTTTTCATTTCTACTTTCTACTTTCATTTCACTGATCTCAAACGTTGTTGTTGTCCAAGGTCGTTCAAGGTCATTTAATGCCATTCAAAATTTAGCACAGCTGGTTCGTGACCATTATAAGAAACGGAGCAAACTTTATTGAAAATATATTTTTTTATAAAAAGTCTAAATGAAATAAAATAATGTCTAAATGAAATTATAAAAGTTTTTAATGAAATTAAATATGTTTAAAAACATTAAATATGTAATGAATATAATTTGTCAGAATGTAGTTTCTAAAAGTTAATAAAAAATGGTATTAGCAGCAATAATAGCTCGTGAAGATTTCGAATAAAGTGGAGAATAGTGGTCGGTGATCGATGATTCGATGGAGAACGGGCTTGGACTTTTTAATGGAGGCACTGTAAATCGAATTTCGAACTTTCCACGGAACAGTGGCTGACCTAATTGACTGGGAATGCGCGCCATGCAGCGCAGTTAGCGTAGTTGAAAGATACACGAGCGTTTACCTATGATAAAATCCTTGTTTTCGAACGAAAGCGGATTACATACGGCTTCAGGAGAGTGCGAGCGTGCACTGTGTGAGCACAGGAATCTCACCCGCCTGCGGCGCGCAGCCATCTTACGTGTTATGCATCGCACAGCTTCGCGAGCAACGGATTAACCGCAGCTGTTTTCTGATTATTACTGCACGGTTTACAATATAATCCGTCGCTAATTTACTTAACATTTTACCGGGATTAAAAGTAACATCTCGCAGAACTAATTAGCCATCTTCACGCATACAGATAATTTATGTATATTAATCGCGCGCCGATGTAAGAAATCGTCCTCGCTCTATCGTTGCACCAGAAAGTTAACGATAAAGTCCTATACAGGGTGTCCGCTTTAAAGCGGAACGCTTGAAAATATCGCTGAAATGATCAGAGATACGAAAAACAGTTTCTAGGAGGTTATAATTCTATATTAACAATTTGACTTTGAAAGTATATGATGGCATAATATATTTTTTTTATCGATGTTCTAATAAAAATTTTTAATCGTTCAACGGGGCGCTTTTTATTTCAATGTATCTTCTATTTATCGGTTATATTCAGAATGCACTAACCGTCAATTTTCATTCAGCTTTTACAATTGTAAAAAGATCAAGCGTTCCGGAGACCAATGACCACCGTGGCGTCATAGGAGAAACCGTGGCCGGTCGTATATGACCAACATGGCAGTCAAAGTATTAATAGTGTTTGTAGTTACAGGAATAGTTTCTATTGGAATAGGAATTCTACAGGACTATTGAACTATTGAAATAGTTTCTATTTTAGCGGTTGCTGAAAATGGAGTGGAGAGAGAGAGAGAGAGAGAGAGAGAGAGAGAGAGAGAGAGAGAGAGAGAGAGAGAGAGACAAAAGGGAGAAAAGGGAGAAAAGAGAGAAAAGGAAGGGGAACCCTGCCTTAAACGTTGGGATACTGAAAGCGGTTAAGGATGGTACATATATGAATCGGAGGCAAATCAGGTACTAGTGAGAAACTCGTCCTATTGTCCCTCTGTCGGTGACTGCAGGAGGTACAACCGTCACATGCTATTCGATGTCGATTAAACATCGTATACTGCTATCGTTAATACGTTCATTCAAATAAAAATAATGCAGAATAAAAGTAAACTCGAACATCTGGATAAAACTCAGGAGATTACTTTAAAAATCAGAGTAACATCGTAAAATAATGCACAACGAACGTGTAGACTGTGACAGTATTTCTTGATCAGAAGGCTTCATAACATTTGCGTTTTAAAATTGAGCATATCTTACGAACCGACAACCTAATCGCAGTCTAACCATGACAAATGACGAGCATGTCGCAACAGTCGAATAAGAACGGGACAAATATTCGAGAAAAAGACTTCGCGAGATCTCGGAGACGAAGATGAAAAGTTACCCGAGAGTATTGATCTCGAGGCATCAGGCAGTCGTCCTTGACGTTTAGGAAAATGAGCCTAGCTACCGAACCAGGCCGTGCATTAGAAGCGGAGTGGGTTTAATTGCATAATTTCGCGGCGGTGATTGCGCGGCCGTAATCCAGCCGGCCGCTTAGCGATTCGCTCCAGAAAATATGGCGAAACGTCGTCGTCGCCGGCAACCAGGCGATCTAGATCGCATCATTAACAGCTACAAATGACTCATTCGTCCTAGTTTGAGGACCAGGGGTGTATCCTGATCCCTCGCATAAATGCTCGCGACCGGTTTGGCCGCCGCCGTCTCCTGGATAGAACACAGCAGACCAAAGGAAGATGTTCGAAACTGATGAAACTTTGGATAGCTCAGAAATCAAAGTCACAGAGTGTCCCAGAAATGTTCGAGTTTCTTGAAACAAGCGATTTATAGTGTCTTTACAGTTATTCTGTAATATTTGGCCGTGATAAACTTCATTTTTGAAGTAATTCTTAATTCCAAGCCCATTCTTAACCTCTTAGGCACTATGCGTAACTATGTCTACACTTAATACACATAGACCCGGCATTTTAAGGTTAAAGATTCTAACAAATTATAAGGATGTGTTAAAAAGGCATGTTAAAAGAAGGATCTGGTATATTAAAATCAAATGGTATATTTATTTAAATAAAAGGCAACAATTCATACCTAACACTGGCAGATAAAGAAAAGACTGTGTATTCTGGCAGTATATTGTTAAAACAATTATCAATCGACGTGAAGGCAAAACAAGTGTGAAACAATATGTGAAAACGATTATTTAATTTAAACGGTGAACGAGTGTGCTAGTAGAGTGTGCTTTTATAGTGGCGCGTCGTACAAGAAGATGGCATCCGCGAAAGCCACTATAGTGACGCATAGTGTCTAAGAGGTTAAATATCCGCAATTTATCGAGGACACAAATCGTTGTTCCATAGTGTGGACATTATAGAATGCGTGAAATTCCAGATGTACAACTAATAAGTAGAAGTAGTAGTAGTATTCTTATTGAAACCCGTATTTCCGGTCCCGAAACACTATAGCGGGCGGAAGAATAAGCGGATTACACGGTCGGAATGTGTCGGTTCGGGGTGCTTCGATCACGACGACTACCGACAAAAATTATAGGGAAAGTTTCCCCATCGACCGTCGGATTTATACGGAGGCCGTAAATCCCGAAATATATCCGTACCAATATGGAGACGAGGGACTGGCGCTTTACCAGTCGGAAATCCAGGCAACTTAATTTCGTATGTAAAACCAGACGGCGATGGCAGCATGTAAAAACGAGTGAGTGTAAGTAAGGAGACGAGTGGATTGCATAATTGCGTAACCGTTATAAATAAACGATCAAGAGATACCGTCATCAAGGTCCTCGAAAAGAACAACGCTTGATCGATTTCAAGAGCTTTTATTTTCTTCTTCTGTGCAAACTTGTTAACTTTTACAATATTGGAAACTGTCGAACTGACGTGCCCCCAGTTTGAGTCTGGTGTTTAAGAACGGGTGAGATTGGTAGGGGGTTTGGAAAAAAAAGATTTTGCAACCCTTAGCCAAGGTTCGAGAAGTTTATTAACGCGTTGAACGCGGAGCTGTTTTATTTAGCTTTCGCGTTACATTTTATTTAACTTTAAATGAAAAGAATACAACTGTGCGTAAGCAAAATAAATTAAATTTGTTAAAATAGTATGAATATTTCTTGGTATTATATTAATTATATGTGACACATTAATTTGTAAATTTGATACCGTTGGTAACGTGTAAAAGAATTAAATGAAGGGAAAAATATTTTTAAGTATTCTACAAGTAAATTGCATCAGTTCCACATGCAGAAAGTGAAAATATATAAAGGAAATATATTTATTATATATATTATTATTATATATAACTATATAATTAATATTTAGTTATAATATATAATTTCATATTATTATATATATTTAGTTTTAGAGTTGAAATAGTCCCGAGTACAAATAGTCCAGGTTAACAAATGAGATCAGATATAAGTTTGCGTTCGTTTCAGTCGATCTCGATCAAGCATTCGCCTACCCAGGGACCCAGTTTTAACCTATTTCGTGAGGTGAACGTTAGCGAATTAATTTTACTTATTCCATATAAGAACGACCCACTGTACGGCGGAATAGAAAATGGAGGGTATGGACAGGAATGGAGAATTATCATACACGCCACGGGAAATTGGACTTTTTACCAGTAATCGGGAATTACGGTGCACCGTGGTCACGAAATGCATTACGATGGTTTGCTCTGTGGTGGAGCATATTAAAAATAACTTGACTTTTTCTCTTCCCCGGTTATTTTTAATCGCTCCGCAGTTTTTGTGGCCATTTCAGAACTGGGTCGTTAATGATCGAGTAGGAGGGAAAGTAATTTTATGCTTCAGGTAAGCGTCCATTTATTCTGCTGGGTAAATTTGCATGACGGCATGACGGAGATATGTTTCGAACTGCGAAGAGTAGAATTATATTCGCATTTGTTGGATTCGTTTGGTCGTTTTCATACGAACGCGACTTTTCTGCAGGATGACCGGCAACGCGACCGAAAATCTGGCGATTTTATATAAAATATTAATTCGAAGACAAAATAATATTTGTTAATGCGAGACTCTTTATTGTCGATGCTGAGCACGTAAACTTTTAGAATTCACAAAAACGCAGCACTATATGGATAAATTTCATTTTACATTTTTAGTTTATAATTTTTTGATATAAAGTCGCCTTCTGTTCTCCAGTTACCGAGCACTTTGTATAATGAACGTTGTTGATCGAAGATAAATTGAATTGTTTCTGCACTTTTTACCTTTAGAAAATTTATCGATAGGAGATAGTATCTTGATAAATTAATTTTAGCAAAGTCTACTCGAAACGTTTTAACATTTGAAACGTCGAGATATTATTTGTAAAATATTTTTATAAAATTAATATTTTAATGGTCGCCGTAGCGCAGCTTCCAGAACCCGGTATAAAACGTAGAAGTATGAATGAATGAAAAAGTTTGATCTTTTGTGAAGTTGATAGAACCCTAATGGACGTGATAGTACGCGAAGAACCGTTAATAGCGATTTCATTGTTTCGTTGCACTTCGCCAGCAGTTTTACGCTCTGACCGCTGTTCAGAGAAGAACGTTGCAATAATAAAAGGGTTTAAACTAGGGCGACCAGTCACGCGAAGAGCTAAAGACATTCTATAGTTGGAGACAGTGGCATTGTATTGGTGACGTTTGTAAACGGGATCTGCTTGAGTAGGTTGGCTCAGAAGTACAGTGCAAGGTGATAAGTTGGATAGGCAAAGCAATTGCGATGTAATTGGTGTTTAATAGCTCCTCGACTCTTTAAAGTTTAATGGGCTCGCCTTCTGCTCGACGTATACGCTGCCATAACGGTCGCATTTGCAAATCGAATTGCGTTGCAGAGAAAACAGCATAGTAATCGGGCATTCATCTAGCACCGATGTCTCGTTAAGAAACTTGACACGGTTCTTTCTTCATTTTCAATATCTCGAGCAACACAGGATGTAGTATGAATTTGATGAAAAATCTTTCGGACGAACGTGAAATGGTTTCTTCGAAGGGATAATTTCATGCGATTAGTTATTCGTACGAATATGACTTTCGTTTGTGACGCTAACTACAAAATTTCCATCTAGAACGAGAGATACAGTGGCTAACGAAAGTATTCGAACGGTCAGATTTCTTATCTTTGACACATGAAATATGTATGTTAATCCGAAATGTTTAAAACAATTTAATGTCTATAGCAAGAGAGAAGTTCCAAGATTATGTTAGTAAAAGTAGACAATAATTCAATCATATATACAGTATTTACAATATGTTTATTTGAAACACGCGCCAGGCATGGATAACAAAAGTATTCGAACGCCACAAATATTGCTACACTTTCATGTGTTAATATTTTGTAGGACCACCATTGGCATTGATTACTTTTCTTAAACGATGTTCCATACTATGTACTAGCGTTTTTGTGAAACTGGTTTCAAGAGAATTTCATATTTCAGTTATTTTATCCATTAACATTGGTTTCGACGTAGTATGATATTTATTTAGTCTTTTTCCGATTTCTGTCCACAGATGATCGATCGGATCGAGATCTAGGCTTCGTGAGGGAGTGCTTAACATGCGTGGTGTATTATAAATGATCCATTCTTTCACGATACAAGCTGTGTGCTTGGGATCGTTATCTTGTTGGAAGTAAAAGACTTCCATTAATCCCAGTTTTCTGGCACTATCTTCTAATTATTTTTCAAAATATTTAGGTATTTATATTTATCGAGTGTACCATCGATGAACACTAATTAACCAGTCCCATTAGCTGCCATGCAAGTCCCATACCATGATATTGCCACCTTCATGTTTGACTGTTTGTTTTAAATGTTTTGCTTGCAACTCTGTATTTGGTTCTCGCCATACATAATTCCGACCATCTGCACCGAAGATATTAAATTTCGATACGTCTGAGAATATGACTTTGTTCCAGAAGCAATTATTTTTAGTAATATAATTTTTTGCGAACTGCAACCTCTTTCGTTGATTTACTTTATTAATGAAAGGCTTCTTTCTTGAAACTCTACCGTGATAATTATTGTCCCACAGTAATCGTCGACACAATCGAGAATGAACCTGTTTATCAAACATTTCTTCAACCATATTTGCCAATTTCGGAGCAGAAGTTGCAACATCTCTTTTTATTTCGCCAATTATAATTTTCTCTTCTCTGTTTGTCAATTTTTTCAGACGACCTGAACGAGCTTTATTAGCAACAGTTTCTTGATTTTTAAACTTCTTTATTATATAGTGTACTGTAGATTTACTCCTCTTTACAATTTTTGCAATCTCGTTATAAGATTTTCCATCTCTATGCAGTTTTAATATTATTTTTCGTTCACAGTTTTATGTTTCTGACTTTCTCCTATTCATATTCGTTAATACACTGCATAACTGTACTTTATTCTTAGTCAAACGATATTTTATAATCAACCAAGTGTTCGTTTATTTAAATTTGATACTAATGTATACATTCAGCATTCCTGGTGTGTGTATTAAGTAAATATGTTATAAATATTGTATATATGATTATTAACATAATCTTGGGACTTCTCTCTTGCTGTAGACACTAAATTGTTTCAAACATTTCGGATTAACAAACATTTTTCATGTGCTAAAGATAAGAAATCTGAAACAATGTATAGCAAGTCGCGAAAGCTTGCATAAACAATTAAAAAGTCCAACTATAAATAATTCTGCTCGTTTGTATTTTCTATACGAATTCTAAGAGAAGCTAGAAGGCTGAAGACGCGCTTATCGATTTACCAAAAATCTTGCAAGCATTCCGAAGGATTTTTCCAGGGACGAGGACCAAGCGCTCGTGTCAGTTTTATTTCGGAGTTTAACGGAATGCGAGATACGTAATTTTTTGTGGGTTTTAAGATCGCAAACTTCGGCAAGTATGCGATAACATCTCCTCGGGATGGCCACTCACGGAACTCGAATTTCTAGCCGAATTTCGCCGCGAGGTTCGCGATAAACCGGCGTGCGCAACTCGCGCGAGCAGTTGAACCACCCTTCCCCCGGCCATCCGCAGGATTCTATAGAATGCTCGACAACCGCTCAAAAATTTCCGGCACTCCGCGATATCCTTCGAAAGGATTTTCAATTCGACACCGCCATTCAATCGAACCGTCCGCCCCGGGTTACATAAACACCGCTTCCTACGTTTTTCCAATCGAAAAAATTCGCCCGGTGCGCGCGCGCGAGACCCGGGCGACTGTATTTCTAAAGGAGGACGCGTACGCTTTGAAAACCGTGCTCTCTTCTCTCTCTCTTTCTCTCTCCCTCTCCCACCCTGCTTCTCGCGACCTCTATTCGCTGAGTGCATTGGCTCTCAGCAGGTCTGCGGGGAATTCTGTAAATTTGCCGGGCGAGGTTTCTCGTCAACTGTTGCCTCAACGGCCCCGTTTGAAATCTTGGGGAACGAGACGACGCGTGCGATGGATCGTTCCGAGGACGGTAAACACCCTCCGAGAAACGAAAAGAAAAAAAAAACCCGTCAACCACCCGACGAATCCTTTTCAAAATTAATACCAGCTTCCGAGAACTGGCCGGACTCCTCGAGGATCAAAAGGGATCTCACAGGATCGCTCAGATCCGCCAAGCTTCAACGAGCAATCTGTTTAGGACCACTTGCGATATTCCTGACAGCCGTCTTAAGCACACTCAAAGCCTTTAGAGCTTGGTACTCGAATACTGAGACCAACGGATGCGAGACATTTAGTAATCATCTCTTAGAATTACATAGATTTCGCAGGACACGGTCGTTTCGATCAGTGGTCCGTTCGAAATGGTTTGGATTATTTTAGAAAGCCATTTCGAAAACGCCTCGAAGCTTCGACGCCTGAGAATCATCTGTCTGGTCTATGTACAATGTCCAAGGTTTATCAATCACCTGTTAGGGTTAGCTAGCTTTGATAGAACACGGTGGTTTCGATAAGAACTCTGTTTGAAGCCGTTCTGTACCTTTTTCCACATTTCTGACATTTTAAAGACGCTTTGAATTTTTAAATTGTTTGGAATATTTTTGACAGCCATGTCGAGAACGCTTCGAGGCCTGAGAATCATCTATCTGGTCTATGTACAAGGTCCAAGGTTTACCGATCAGCTTTTAGGATCAGCTAGATTTCATGGAATATGATGGTA
>CM052097.1:17218220-17279548 GCA_028453745.1 Agapostemon virescens | reverse complement strand
TTGAAACAGTTTGGAATATTTTTTACAGCCATGTCGAGAACGCTTCGAGGCCTGAGAATCATCTGTCTGGTCTATGTACAATGTCCAAGATTTACCAATCATTTTTAGGGTCAGCTAGGTTTCATAGAACATGGTGGTTTTGATAAGAACTCCATTCGAAGCCGTTTCGTACATTTTTCCACATTTTTGTCATTTTAAAGACGCTTTGAAATTATTGAAACAGTTTGGAATATTTTTTACAGCCATGTCGAGAACGCTTCGAGGCCTGAGAATCATCTGTCTGGTCTATGTACAATGTCCAAGATTTACCAATCATTTTTAGGGTCAGCTAGGTTTCATAGAACATGGTGGTTTTGATAAGAACTCCATTCGAAGCCGTTTCGTACATTTTGCCACATTTCTGACATTTTAAAGACGCTTTGAAATTTGAAACAGTTTAGAATATTTTTGACAGCCATCTCGAGAATCGTTCGAGGCCTCAGAATCATCTATCTACTCTATGTACAATGTCCAAGTTTTACCAATCACCTTTTAGGACCAGCTAGATTTCATAGAACATGGTGGTTTTTATAAGAACTCCGTTTGAAGCCGTTTCGTACCTTTTTCCACATTTCTGACATTTTGAAAACGCTTTGAATTTCCAAATCTCGTTAATTGCGACTACTAAGCGGCGTTTAAAGTTCACCAGTTAACTGCCTAGGACTATTTAGTCTCCCAAAGACTTGACACTGCTTCGCCAGGTCCTTTGAAATCCTCTGAACCATTTAATCACTCGTTAGAACCGTTTCAAGCCATCGAGGATTCGAAGCTTGTGTGGTCCAGTTAGGTAGATGTCAGTGGCTTTGGTCTGGGTTAAAGGATCAGTGTTGGTTCCAAGAACCATTGAGAACTTCGAAAGATCAAAGAGCCGAAGTATCAAAGAGCACTCGCCAAAAATGGTCTAGGGAGTTGAGGAAGGTGGCGAACGGGGTGGAAGTAGCTAAAGTCGACCAGACGCCGAAGGTGGCTGAACATAGTCAAGGAAAGCTACCGAAGATAGTTCAGCACAGTCGAAAGACTCCCCAAAGAGGTATGCAGGATAGTCTGTGCAGTACTTTTACTACGTGAAAGGGAGTATATGCGAGAGATATGAATTAGTAAGCGGGGAAAAATATTCGTCGACCTCGGCAGATCCTGCAGACGTTCAAAGTGTCGGAGACGAGACAAAACCGTTTCATTAAACTTTAAACGAAACTGTACAGGCTTGTCTCGGGCAAAGGTGCTGCAAAAAAAGCGACCGCCTTCTACGTCGTAAAGACATCGGGTTTATACATCAAACGCTTCGCGTATTTTATTGTGTCTAACATTAACGATGTTTTAGCGTTTCTCTTTCTGCAAAGATAGAAAGAAGTGATAAAAAAATTTCGTTCAGGAATTGATCGATAAATTTTCGACAATAAACGCCAAGAACGAATTAACTCGTCATCCCCCTCTTATTAAAAGATTACAAGTCCACGTTTTCCACTTTCTTGGGTTGGCAACTAAGTGATTGCGGATTTTGTCGACAGATGGATTTTACACTTACTTTTGTTTCGTTAACGTGTTCAAAGTACCTAACCTATATTTTTTTCTTATTGTTTAGATTTCTATCTTTAATTTAGTAAAAAAATTATAACGATTGGTTCTTTAGTTTTGTTTTTATCCCAATTTAAATATGGAAGAACAAGACGTGCACTTCAGACATGTTTTATTGTATTATTTCCGAAAAGGCAAGAACGCGTAGCAAGAATGGGAATGAAGCCTTGAAAGAAAGGCAGACTACCATTTATTTCGTTCCATGCAAAACTCCTTAAATGGTAAAATTTGTAATGACGTCAAATAACACTTAATTCAGTTTTTTGATAGCAAAGATTACAAATTTTATAAACGTGGAATTACAACTCTGTCTGAACGATGGCAAAAGGTCATCGACAAAAACGGACAGTGCCTAATTGAATAAAGTTACATTTTTAAGCAAAAATTTTGAATTTTCATTCTTACTTAAAACGCGCAATCACTTAGTTTTCCACCCAATATATTCTTTCCTAAAGCAATTCTCGAGCTGCTGAACAGCCTGGAGCCGGTTACAAGTTATCGTCGAGGGTGCTCCGGTTGCTCCCTCGTCAATTTTATCCCCGGAGAGCCGAGCTTTTTACGATTCCCAAAACTTTTAACCCGGCAAGTTGTCTCGATTCCCTCTCTCCCTTTACCACTCTATTCAATATTCATGTCGCCCGATCGACGCGAATCAATTAACTCGCGCGAACGAAACAAAGGAAGCCGAGGAGAAAGTTCTTAGCGTCTTTAATCAACCGAAAAGAGACGAGGCAACTGGCAAGAAGAAACAAAGAGAGAGAGTGAGAGAGAGAGAGAGTGAGATATCTACCTCGAAAACTTCAACTTGCCGGTATCCGAGGGCCGTGTTTCGGCTAGCTTTACGCCGAGCATTTTCGATTGCGTAACTTTATACACCAGGCAGAATGCCGAGGTATTACTTGCAAACTTGAATCGGTCTTCCTCGGTCTCGTCTTTGCGTAATCCTCGCCTTTGAATCGCTATCTGCGTCGGTCTTCCGGCGAGTTCCCGGTTGAGAAACTTTTACGGACGTCCGGAACTATTCCCCCGGAAATCGATTCGCATTGAGTATCGCGTCGAGACGGGTTTAGAAAGTGAAGCATGCCAATAAATTACTCAAAAACGCTAGTGTCTCGCTCGATCCTAGCGTAAACCTAGACATGACGTCTAGACGGTTTCAGCCCTTTCACAATGCGGCCGCTCTAACTCCTGCACTCGCCAATAGATGAACAGATGAACAGACGATGGACCCTTTCCCGCTACTCTCTGATCCGGCATGAGTCCTTTAGCAGGCCCAGGTTGAAACGCCCTTTTCCTTCTCTCTCCTTCCACTCTACTTTTCAGTGATCGCCAAAGCCCTGAACGGTGCTTATAGGCGTTCAATGAAATGTGCTCTTCTAGAGCGAATAACCCTGATATACGCCCAATGTGAAACATAGTAAAATTGCTGTAACTGTTTGCTTTTACAATGTGATGCCTTGTAACATCGAGTCCGACTCGTGATGAAGATTTTAAATCAAATGAAATAAATATGCGAGTTACTGATTCGAATGAAATTCTAGATTCCAGACATTAACCCCTTACCCTACGATTTATTTTGTGGTAACGGTGACTAGATGTTCTTCGGCCTCCAAAGAACGACGAAAAGAAAAGGAAATTTTGTAGCTACCGAGGACATAGCTATTCTCCAATGACTACATACGAGCAATAAGTAGATTAAATTTTATTTCGATTTATAGAAAATTAAGGACGTATATATTCAGAAGATTCTGTTCGAAATCTTCGTCGTCAATTTTCTCGACCTCTGGTTTCCGATATATCATAAAAATACCCCAACTTTGAGGACTGTTTTCACCCCCTCAAAGTGGATGGTCACAGATAAAAAAAAAACGTGTCAAACATTTTTCAAAGAACTATAAGCTCCCATAAGTTTCATCAAAATTGGATTTTCGCATTTGAATATGTTCCCGTGTTAGTAAATTAACATGGTGGCGGTAACTCCTACGCTCGCCAACAGATGAACGATTGGACGCTCTTCAATATAGATAAATATATATGATAAATTAATAAATCTGAATACTTTCTGTATCAGTTTCCAAGTACTGTAGAACGAAATTCTGCAAAGTTCTGCTTGAATAAGTGTATCAGCTCTCTTCGGAATCTCCGACAGAAAGAACACTCAATCGGAAGATCGTAGATTAACACTCTCTCGAAGGAACCTTCCTCTTGCGCCGTTCCAGCCGATCAAAGAGAAAGAGAGTCGAGAGATTGGCAGAGCAATCGGGACAAGGCATCCCGTAAGAACTATCGAATAAACCGCCGGCCTTTATGATACTCTATTAGCTTCTCGCGGCGACACTCGAATCTCGTCGATAAAGTCGAAAGGGTCCGCGATTAAACGTGCCGACAGAGTGAAAAAGGTACGATATAAACGTTACTCGTCGATGCGGCGAACTTTCCTTTAGAGAAAGAGGGACAGAGGCTGGTGCTTGAATAAAGTTAACTCGATGTTAAAACAATTCTCATTCCCTCGAACAAGAGCCTGCACTGGAAACGTCGAAGCTGCTTGCTCTCAGCGAAAAATCGCTCGATCGTCGCCCATCGAGGAGAAAGAGGCGCGAAAATAAACGTGGGAGTAAATTCCTCTTGTATTTCCGTCTTTTGAATCAGAACAAGGTACACATCGACATCTTCGATATCGTTTTTTTTTTCAAACCCCTAAGTACTATAAACTGGTCACTTTTAAATCGCCAATAACGTTTTCATCGACACAATTTCGAAAGTTTCATTCTTGAATGAATTTCAACACATTATTGAACGGCAATTTTTCTCAAAATTTATCTCATATCACTGGCTACTATTTCGTAATTGAATGTGGAAGCGAAACAACACAAATAAACTTTAATAAATTCGGTGGAATCCAAAACTGTTGAAGTTGAAAACTTCAGGGTGGGTTACGCCGTGGCCAAAAAATTTAGTTTCTCCAATTTTTTTACAACTCTAGCTACACCGAACTGGACGCGAAGGAAGTATGCATACCAAATTTCAAGTCGATCGGAATCGAATTGCGGCAGTAGCGCGACTTTGAAATTTTTGGGATGTTGAAATTCGCGAAAATGTGCAAAATGGATTTGATAAAATGAAGCTTACAGCAGTCCCCTGAAACGCTAGCCTCAATGTGAGCAGTCCTTTTTAAAGAGGAAGGTTTGGCGAAGATTTTCGCGTTTAAATCATGTCGATAGAGCTAAATGAGCAAAATGGGGTTGATAAAATGAATCTTGCAGCAGTCCCCTGATACAAAATTATAAATAAATAACAAAATTCATTTCGCCTATCATGTATTAAGTTAATGCAACTAATCGCTCAAGAAAAGTTAAAACATTTGGTCTATTCTTAAAAAAGTTATTTAGTTGTAAATAGTGTCCGAATACTTTTGTGAGCCACTGTAAATATCTCCTGTATTTCACTAGCAGTCGAGGAAAAATATAGTTTCATGTCTCCGGACGGTTACATACGTTAAGGCGATTCAACCGCTTTTGAGCCACCCTGTAGAAAAACGAACCGAAATGTCAGAAAATAAATTTCACGGTATAGCGCATGACGAATAGTCCCAAAAAGTCTGTTCTCTCGAACAGACCGGTGGATCTAGTATTTTCGAAACTTGCTCCCAAGAGGAATATTTTATTCGCTCGACTCCCTTCGCTTCGTGGTTCATGGAGAAAAATATTGGTCGGAGAAATGTGGCCGCAATCTAATTTACACTGTTTTCGCGTCCAATCTTTTGCAAAAATATTCCTCGGGGCAGGAGAGAGGACAACGTCGCTTCTAAACGAGTTAAAATTCGCTCGGCTTCCGCCGCCGCATAAACAAACGATTATTTCCTAGCTAAGACCCCCAGCTCCCGCTTCAGCCCCGGCGTTTTCATTTATTTCGCCGACAAAGACACCCCTGCGCGTAATACCCCTATTTAATGACCCCACCCATTAAAATCTTGCGCTGCTCTTGCGGAGTATAAATGCGTCCCCTAAACGGGAACGCAGCGAGCGCGCGCTATTTATTTTCGAAGGAGACCCCGGCAATTCTACGCATATCCGGCGCACGGAATTGCGAGCAATGAGCGAACGAAATGGAAAATTGAAGCGCGCGATCGGGAACGCAGTTTTCTTCTATTTTTCCGCTCCCCACGCGAAGGAAACTGCGCCAGGGAAATTAAAAGGAAACCATTAAATCGAGCGCGGGAGCGGAACTCGCGTCCCGGTCTCGTTATAAATTTCTCGATATAAAATTTATATTTTGCCAGATCCTTGGATCGCACCCCGAGAAAATTTAAGGGTGAACGAGCGTGTTGTACACTCTAGATGTAAGAAGTTTTTCATGGATATGAAAACCTGCGCTCACTTGATTTTAGCTTGCGATTCGAACGAAACTCGGTCGTTCGTGTTAATATTTCATCACTCTGTGATTTAAAACGTTATGAATATGCTGTTCCTCAATCATTCTTGCACTGAGTAATTTTATCGAAAATATGTCTACGGACGAGGAATTTACGAATTCCGGGACGAAGTATGTCTATACTTTATTTAAATTAAATAAAAGTAGAATGGTAATAGTAATAGATAATAGTAATAAATAGAATAGTAATAGTAAAAATAAAATAGAAAGTAGAAGATGTAATATTGAAAATAAAATAAAGTATGGCTGGCAAGAAATCATTAATAATAATGGCAATTGCATTATTTAATAAAGTTTATTGACGGTAATAAAAATTTGTATTTTGTTTTATTCCAAAAACGGACAGAACTTTCCGGTAGACCTAATATAAGCGTACGCACATTTAAAACTACAAAATAAGAAGATAATAATGTCCACCAGAGATCTGTATTATGTCACTGCGAATTTTTATAGAAAATGGAAACCGTCGAAATTAATTCTAGTAACTATAAATCGGCGAGAATGTAATGATACCATTAACAAATTTTAATAGATTCGCAGTTTTGTATTTTCTTTGTTTAGTTTTATTATGAATGCATCAAATCCGCAGCTTATAAGGGAATCAACGACGTTAGAGATTCCATGAAAGAGTTACCAAGTAAGAAACAATAGATTCTAGATTACAAAGCCGGCAGAACGATGCGGCAATAACCTGCCATGGGTAAAAACAGATTTAACGGAGTCATAGTGATTACATTAAAGAAGCTACAAAGAAAGTATAATGAATTGTAAATTACAAAGGGGATAAAATTGTACAA
Source organism: Agapostemon virescens (assembly GCA_028453745.1). Lineage (NCBI taxonomy): Eukaryota > Metazoa > Arthropoda > Insecta > Hymenoptera > Halictidae > Agapostemon > Agapostemon virescens. The sequence goes on along the minus strand of CM052097.1, from coordinate 17,272,706 downwards.
TAACAACGCGATAAACGTTTTGATTGCATACTAGAAAATGAAAATGTACATTATGAGACCGAGATTGCATTAAACAGTCACTATGAAAATAACAAAGGATTGTAGGTTGCAAAAAGGATGGAATTCTACGGTAATTAAACGACAAAAGCAATTTCTGTGAAAAGTACTGCTTGGATGTTTAATGGTTGCAAAACATTGTAGTGTACACCATAAAGCAGTGATATTCTTACATCTTCGAAATACAAGGTGATTCGCTTCTGGAAAAGAATGACGGCTTTCGTTGAGATTGTAAATTGCAAGGCAGATGCAAGTACGCTATAATAAAAATGGCAAACGTGAACAGTATCACGAAGGAAGTATAGTAGATTGTAGACGTCAAGAAGGGTGAAGTTATGCCTAGAACAGTAAAATGATATTGCGTCGTTCAGGAAACCTTACGGATTGCTCGCAAAAGGCTACATTGTTTGTTCTTACAAATTAGGTATTCTCGAACATTTTAGCACTGTATATTCCTCTCATTTCAGTAATAATGAGCTATCCTATCTTTATTTTAAAGTTGAGTGTCATAACGTTCATTCGTTTTTGCTTTCAGCGAATGAGTTCTTTAATTGACATGGTGACAGCCCGTATATGGGTGACGGAATTATCTGTCCTTGTTTAAAAATAAATTTGTACATTAACATATTCGTTGCACTATATTTAGTTAACGCGGGAACATATTCAGATGCGAAAATCCGATTTTAATGAAACTTATGGGAGCTTATAGTTCTTTGAAAAATATTTGACACGTGTTTTTTTTATCGGCAACCATCCACTTTGAAGGGGTGAAAACATCCCTCAAAGTTGGGGTATTTTTGAGATATCTCATTGTTGTAGGGCAAGCGAATGAGTAAAGTATGAAGCAGGTTTAAGCGTTTGAGCCATGTCGATAGCATTGATACTGTAGAAAGGACTCAAAGTATAGGCCAAAAAATTCAGGCTCGCCGATTCTTTCATAACTCATAGTACACGTACCTGGATGCGTGGCCAGTGTGCATACCAAATTTCAGGTCAATACCGATCGAATTGCGATCGTGGCGCGACTTTGGAATTTCGCAATTCTAAAATGGCCAAAATGGCCAAAATGGACGTAATAAAGGGGATTTTTCTGGAGCCCCTTCTTAACCTCTTGGCCTCAGATTTATTTTACAGTAACAGTGATTAGACTTTCTTAGTCCTCCGCAGAACGACAAAAAGAAAAGACAAATTTGTAGTTACCTCGTGTCTAGCTACTCTCCAATGACCGTACATGTTCAACAATTAAATAAAATGTTTTTCCCGTTTATAGAAATTTAAAGAAATACATATTCAGAGGTTTCAGTTCAAAATCTCGATCACGAGTCTGACTCGTTGTTGTAGGGCAAGGGGTTAATTGTCAGCCGAGTCTTTTTCGAAATGATTTCAGGCAATTCTAATTTCGCATCAAGATCCGCAGCGTACTAACGAAATAATAGTAATCTCGCATGTTTGAAATGAGAGTTGATTCGCTTTGGGACAGAAGTGACGAGTGCCGTTAGGATTGTTCTAAGAACAGTGCTTCTGAAGAACGAAGAGTAGAAGAAGAAGAAGAAGAAGAAGAGGAAGAGGAGGAAGAAGAGGAAAAAGAAAATGAGAAAGGAAACGTCAAATCTGTTCAAGACGACACGCCGTCGGGTATACGCCGGTCCGTAATTCCCCGGCAAGTTCAGTGCCTAATAAGTGGAACAAAGTCGAGAGTAGTGGCCGGTCGGGATCGATTTTCACAAGCGAGTCGGCGGATGTGAAGTTTTCGACCTTGTCTCGCCGCGGTTGCACCGGAAGCTAGGCGAAACCTCGGAGCAAGAATTATTTTTGTTTGTACGATGAATCTCGGCTTACTCGGCCGGAGCGAAAAGTTCCGATGGTCCGGGTCTCTCGCTCCGGGGCGGGTCGAGTAGCATCGACGAGCACTCGCCGCGAATTGGAGAACGTTTCCACGAGGAAAGCGTTAAGGAGCTTTCTTTGTGGCCGGATTATTCTTGCGAAAATTGCCCGACGGCGAGAAGAACCCTGGGGAAACAATTTATCGTCGTTCCTTTAACGAGTCTTCTAATATTTGCTCGTCTGCCGAGCGTCCTCGGGACCCGAGACGCGACCGTGTAACGGGACAATGTAATTCCGGCTGATCGGTGGACCACGGATATTTTACTCTCGTAAGCGATTCCCGGAATATCATGTTTATTCCGACGATTCTGTATACTTATGGCAAACACAAGTGGGGGCAAACTTCACGAAGAACTATTCCTTATCCCGTAGACAAATTTTTTTGTACTAATCTCACATGGGATTTGTCTCGCGATAGTCATAGATTCTTTGGAATCCCTTTTGGGGTTCGTGTAAAAATAATTGCGGTTTTCAACGGTTTACATTTCAGCGGATTATATTTCCATTTTTCGATGCGACGTTTCATCTCGTCGCGCTCGTGTCATATATAAATGAAAAATGTAAAAATGTAGATTTAAAGGTTGAAGCTTTTTAAAAAAATTTATCATAGTACAAATATCAATAATTTCTGATTCCGATATCAGAGTCTGATATTCGGTGTTCAGATATTTTTCCCTTTAACCCTTAATGGCCGAAAGGCCACGCTACGGGGACACAGCACTCATGCCATAGAAAACGAAAGGCCCCGATAAGGGTACATGAAAAAAACTTGGTTTTTATTTCATTTATTTATAGTCACCGTAGTATAACGTGATTCGACGTTATATATATATATAACGTGATATGAACGAGTACCGCAAAAAAAGCTTTCGGCCGCTAAGAGTTAAATCGATCCGACGAAATGAACTTACAAATTCGCGAAGTGCGAAAAATCTCTAAACGGCGAGCAACGACGATTCGAAATACCGAATGTATCATTGTAGAGCCGCGTGTCCAACGATGTGGTCAATATCACAGTTTCGCAGCGACTACGTTACACGCTAGAGCTCGTTTCAGAGCGAAGCCCGGTGCAGTTTGTTACTCGCATAAACGGGAAATGAAATTCTGACCGAAATTCTGGCCGAGCCGAATGCGACAAGGAAAATAAACCTGGCCTACGTTCATTGTCTCCGGTGACAACGTGTACGTGGCGCGCAACTGCGGGCGATAATGGTTTCGCGGGGGTGGTTCGGGGGTGAATGCGCGACGTCTACCTCGCGGGATCAGGTAGAAAATTATAGGTACACCAGAGCGTCACGTACTAGCCACGAATCCAGGAATTAAAGGAACGATAACACTGGAAACGAGCAACGTAAAACCACCTTTCGATCGATCATGCTCTTTATCGAGGACGAATCCAATGGTCAAAAGCAAAAATTCAGTGTTTGGATTTCCTATGTTTAAATCATAATTTTTGCGAAGATACTTAGTAAGTGAACAATTTCGAGTTGCACAGCGACGTTAACATAATTCGTGTTTTACTTTAACACGCATTTCTTTTCGAAGAAAAATATTTCAAAATGGCAGAGTTATTCGTTGTATTTGAAACGGCTCTTTGTTGACACATCGATGGATGGCCACCAGTGCTGACAAATGCAGTTTGCCTCTTTTTATTTTTAAACAAGAAATATCGTTTTGCGTTGAAAAATTAACTTTAGTCACTTTGAGGTATCAAATATTCGAGACGCCAAACAAATGCAATTTTGTATTTCATTTATTAGTTTTCACGATAAATGCAAACAACTCCTCTAATAATACAAATTCCAAAACCGTTCACACGCAGAAATACACTCCGCGGCTAAAAGATAGCACGCTTTAAAATTGAGGTTTTGTTTCTATAAATTCTTCTAAAGTACCTCTATAAACATACACAAATGAAATTGAATTGAATTTCGTCAGTCTATAAAATTTTACTAAAAAGACGAACTTTTAAGGAAATATAGTGGGACAAAATGATAGCACATTAAAATTATTTATAAGAATGAATCGACGAATGATATTTAATGCTTAATATCTTGTGTAATATCATTCTCGTACCATCATTCTCTTTGGCAAAGATTTATAGAGTATTTGAGTAGTTTTTCGCTTTAATTGTCCCCACTCATCTTGAATGCATTTTTTTAATTTGGCAATATTTCCAAATTGTCTGCCATTTCCATATACAGCTCGGACAAGATATCCCCAACAATTTTTAATAATGTTAAGATCGGGGGTCTTTGCTCAGAGTCACCACTCAAGTGCTAAGGGTTAATAAAACCCTTAAAAAAGTGCTAAGGTTTAATAACAAAATATGGGAAAATATAAGGTCTGCCATCTTTCCGTCCCGGAGTGTATATCAATCACGAACTTCGACGATTTGATCCAAAGAATTCACCCTTTTGAACTTTGATTTTTCAGTAGGATTTCGGAACGATGGCTACGCGCGCGTATGTGTGTGTGTGTGTTAAGGGTTGACAAATCGCTTAGCCGGCGAACGAGAGAGATTCTCTCCTCGGTATTGTTAGCGTCGCGAACCTACGATGATTGAACGTGCTCTCCTACCACTGGCGCGTTCTCTGATCACGTGTACGCCCCTGGACCTCCTGCACAGCCCTCCACCCCACGTTTTCTCACCCCCCTGAGCTTTTTCACGGGATGATGGAGATCCGCGGTACGAGCCACTGCTCGTTTCATGCTGGACACGAAACCGACGGCCATGTAATGACGGGCAAGCCGAGGGGATGAACGATTCGAGGGGTTGAAGCGAGTACAGGTTTGGGGGGAGGGAGGCAGAGTAGTAAGGGGGTGAAAGAGGACCCCGGTTCCACGGGATGGGTCACTGTGAGAGCGAGTGTTTGCGCGAAGGTGATCCCAGGGACCGAGTGAACGAACACGGGGGAGCTGTTTGTTTGAATGGGGGTGGGGGTCGATGTGGTTAGAGGTGTGACTGAATGATTTTGCGAGGGCGAAAGGGGACAGGAGGTGGCGATGGAGAGTGGCCGAGTGAATGGGCGAGAGTTTATGGACTCGTTCGGTGAAATTGAAAGGGGGGAGTTTAGAGTGTATTGATTGTAGAATCTGCGCGAACGTGTCCGTGTGTCGTCGGACATTTGCCTCTCGGCGAAACGCGGGAATATGTAAATCACCTAATCGAACCATTTCGGTAGAACGCCGCTTTTTAATACTTAAGCCGGTGGCTTTCGTTCGCCGTTGCACGGTGGGCCATTCGACAAAACGAAAAGTCGGTCCGAACTGTCGTAACGGTCACCTGAAACCTTTGCAGTCCAAGCTATTTCACAATCAAGGTTCTATTTTTTTCAGAATATTTTCACTCTGTGTATTATTCTTGATTCGTGCAAATATTGAATCCCTTTTTCTCGTATAATAATTCAGTTTTCTTAGCAATTTATAGAATACAGATGTATTTAATCCTTAGCACTCCAATGGTTCCTCTGAGACAGACTGGTCTGTCTACGTAGACAGGTCTGTCTACGCAGGTACCTTCTACTATTGCTCATACAATGTCCTGCATTATATTATAATTTGGACGGGAATTTTTAAAATGTCTGTCTTCGCAGGTACCTTCTACTATTGCTCGTACAATGTTCTGCATTATGTTATTATTTGCACAGGAATTTTTAAAATGTCTGTCTTCGCAGGTACCTTCTACTATTGCTCGTACAATGGTCTGCATTATGTTATAATTTGCACAAGAATTTTTAAATCTGTGTCTACGCAGGCACCTTATTCCGTTGCTTGTACAATGTTCTGAATTATATTATAATTTGCACAGGAATTTTAAAAGTGTCTGTTTTCGCAGGTACCTTCTACTATTGTTTATACAATGTTCCGAATTATATTATAAGTTGCACAGGAATTTTTAAAATGCCTGTCTACGCAGGTGCCTTCTACTATTGTTTATACAATGTTCCGAATTATATTATAAGTTGCACAGGAATTTTTAAAATGCCTGTCTACGCAGGTACCTTCTACTATTGCTCGTACAATGTTCTGCATTATATTATAATTTGCACAGGAATTTTTAAAATGTCCGTCTTCGCAGGTGCCTTCTACTATTGCTCGTACAATGGTCTGCATTATGTTATAATTTGCACAGGAATTTTTAAAATGCCTGTCTACGCAGGTACCTTCTACCGTTTCTCGTACAATGTTCTGAATTATATTATAATTTGCACAGGAATTTTAAAAGTGTCTGTCTTCGCAGGTACCTTCTACTATTGCTCGTACAATGGTCTGCATTATGTTATAATTTGCACAAGAATTTTTAAATCTGTGTCTACGCAGGCACCTTATTCCGTTGCTTGTACAATGTTCTGAATTATATTATAATTTGAACAGGAATTTTGAAAGTGTCTATTTTCGCAGGTACCTTCTACTATTGTTTATACAATGTTCCGAATTATATTATAAGTTGCACAGGAATTTTTAAAATGCCTGTCTACGCAGGTACCTTCTACCGTTTCTCGTACAATGTTCTGAATTATATTATAATTTGCACAGCAATTTTAAAAGTGTCTGTTTTCGCAGGTACCTTCTACTATTGCTCGTAGAATGTTCTACATTATATTCAGCATTACAGCTACGTTATCGTAAGAAGGAACAATCAGTAGTAAAGGTTGATTTGTTTTCGCCGGATGGAATAATTTTCGACGTCGTTATGCATTAGCGCATTACGTCAGCGAAAACACGTGGAACTTTTTCCGAGGTGAATACATTTAACCGCACGCTCGAACGTAACCAGGAATCGTGAATAGAGCTTGTTAGACCGTCGTCGAGAACGCACGGATTTAAGCCGGTTTGCTAAATTTTCGTTGCGCGGGTATCTTGGAAACTATCCGACTTTCGGGTAAGTTTAAATAGGGTGCCACCGCCCGTTTTGCCCCCCCCCCCTCCCTCCTTACCCGGCTCCTAAACATATTAACCGGCGAATGGTAAGCTCGAATGTTTTGCTCAGCGAAGAAACTGTTACCGCATTCGCGGTCGCCAAAGTGTTTTCATTGTCGACTTCCCTTAAGTAGTACAGGTCAATAATTGCGACGAGGATTTAATCGAACATTCTTGCTTCGCCGGAGCAGCGGGGACCGTAACTTTGATTTCACGGACTTTACGAACAGCCGAGCAGCTTACCTACGCTCCACTATTAATTTCAATCAGCTTAGTTGCTACCGGCGATAGTGCTGCATCAAAATTCTCAATTTTCCGCGGAAACGTGGTTTTAAAGTAGCTCTACGCTCAAGGTAGACCGGCGCCAAGCGAAAGCATTTGTCAGTTAATCGTTTTTCTCGTTTGAACTCATCACATAGAAAAAAATAAAACATTTCTTGAACTTTATAAATTGTTTATTTGACAGATGCGAAACGTATCCCATCGCGGTGCAAATTAACCCTTTGCACTCGAATGGCGCCTCTGAGGCGACACTAAAACTTGTCACACTATTATTTAAACAGCTTTTAAATCGCTATTTTTGCAGTTGAGAAATCAATAAAAATGTTAATATTCTAAATACGAATCATAGTAATTAATTTCGTATAAATGAAAGGAAACGAACTATCCACAATGGAGTTATTATAGATAAAAATATTGTTTCAATTTTGGAGTAGAATTGCTTCGAGTGTAAAGGGTTAACACAGTTCTATTTTATATTATATTGCTTCCTCGAAGTTTCGTTTTTTAATATAAATTGTGAATTATCTCCCTCGTAATAATAGAAAAGAATTTCAAATATTGATGAGAAATTGTATTAATGTACTCTGAGATTTTTGTTATAAACAAAAAGTAGTAGTAGCCAAGTCACAGTATAAATTACTGTTTCGCATAATGTTTGCAGACGAACTGACAAGCCGACACACGAATGTTCGCTTCGCTGCTAGAAAAAAACGAGAATTGCATAATACGATGAAATAAATGAAATTCATGTGAAGGACACAATGCTCGCGTGGCGTTAAACGTGTTGAAACATTTGTGTTCTACGTTCGAACGAATACATTCGTGTTACAGTCTAATTAATTGATTCGATGAATGGTTTTAGTTGAGCCGCAGGGTAGAATTCGGAATGATCGGGTTTTTGTTTTAATTGAATGTCCGAAATTTCGATGCGGTTCGTAGAAGCAGCTTCGGTGTGATCGCGCGCTTCATTAAATTTTGAGCACTCGTAGTTCGTTAATGGAGAAGCTTGTTTCGCGCGTTCGCTCGGCAGCCTTGGCCGCTGGTGTTAACTTTAACGTATGAAAAAGAAAAAAAAAAAGAAAAACAAAAGAAACGTTAATTAAAAGCCGGCGCATGCCTTGGAAACTGTGGGCGAGCGCACGTAGTCGGAAAGTATTTCCTCGTCGTAAGCTCGATCGTCGAACAGCGAACATTACGCCGTGAAATATCTTCCCTCGGTACATCGAAGAATCCGAGTGTCGATAAATCACCGGTTTCTTTGGTTATTGGAACGTCCTCCGAAACCCTTTATGGATCTTTTCCCCCGGGGAATGTCGGGGCCAAGTTGCCTCCTTAACGTCCCGTGTGCCACGACTTTCGCGTGACCCACGATCGAATAATGGCCTGGGAGGATCCTATTAAACGATAAATTAAAAGCCGCCGGAAAGATGACGAGGTGCTCTACAAATTCGACGTGAAATATGAATCGAAGTAACCCGGTAAAGCGACAAACAAATTTTCTACCGAAAATATTTTCACTGGTTTTCCAACAATTTTCAATTCGCCTCTTCCAGCTCTTGCAAGAATAGACAGGAAAGCATGAAGATCGATTTCTTGTCTTTCAAATGGTCGATCGGCTTACTCTTTCCGCATTTTAGAATTAACAATGTGACGTGAGATGTGTTGGATCGAGAACGAAGGTGGAATTATTTTAAATATTTTATTATTTGTATTTTACACAGACTGCGTTAATATTTTTGTTTTAATAGCTAATGCCAAGACGGATCGATTAAAGTATCATAAATTATATGATTCTGTTAAGAAAAGAAATAGACTTTCAAATAGACTAATTTCGTAACATTCGAAAGAGAACAGGTTTGTACGAACTACTTTAATAAAGTGATACGTTCGACTGACAAATATCTGAAGAGACAATTGCATTTACATATTGAAATAGGTCACCCTGTAGATTCGAGAATCGATGAGATTCTTCCAAATTACTTTGGAGAATTGTGAGCATGTTTTTGAGATTTTCCAATGACTCGAATCGCTCTGATTCTAAAACGTTCATTCGGCGTTAGGCTATCGGCTGCAATAAATGCTCGAGTTGAACGTTGATCGATATATCCTGTTCCATTTAGTCAGATTTCAATTATTTGACGGTGTCCGATGGATGATTCAAGTATCGGTATTAATTGGGTCCGAAGCGAACACATTTTTGCCGAAATCGGGGCAAGTTGGACGGCTGCCATTGTTTGTTTAGAATGAAACATCAGCTCGCGAGGATCGCGACACTTCTCCGTAAAAACCGGACGATGCCCATCGGCCCGGGAAAAATCGTAACGCGTGGGAGAGTCCCGCTGGTCCGGAACGTTACCCCAAAATCCCTGACAAATTCATTCGCCCTTCTCCATTCGGCTTCTGTTTGTTCGATCGGATAATTTTTACAAGCCGTGACCAGCAATGAAAAATACCTCCGCTGGTAAATATCGGCATCGGCAATTTTGCCTAAACTTATTATCTCCAGAATAAACTTATATTTTCGAATATCTGCGGCGTACCCGTATCCGTCACATATTAATTATTAACTTATTATTAATCCCTTGTCATACCCTTTTCTTTGCAACCGAAGTTGTTATACCATCTTTATCGCTAAAAATATGACAGAAGAGAAAAGGAAATTTATATAATTTATACTGCTATATCTACTTCAATGCTTAAATATTGATTACAAATTAACAACATTCGATTTCGTCTAAAATAAAAAGCACAATATTTGTTAGATTCTGCTTAAAATCTTCAACACAAGTCTGACTCGTATTATTGCAAGGGCTTAACTACTTGCTCTACCATTTTCTTTGTAATCAAAGTTATTATATAACATCTTCATTGCTAAAAATGTTGCAAAAAAGAAAAGACAATTTATATCTTTTTTATTGCTATATCTACTTCAATGCTTAAAGATTGATTATTAATCAACAACATTCAATGTCGTCTAATTCAATTGCTGTAAAATTAATAACAATAAAAATTGAATTGTTGTAAGAACGGGTAATATTAAAAGAACTTATATCCATAAGATGAAGATATTCTAGGTCAGAAGGAATGTTTTGGTTTTCGAGTTAAAACAGCTTCGAGTGCAAAGGGTTAATGTACTATTGGAGAACACATAGGCATATAAATTATAGGATTATAAATTTGCTTTTCCTTTCAGTAAATTATGAACAAAAATAATAAATTCTAATCACCGCAATCGTAATAAGTCGTACGAGAAAAAATTAAGAATAGAAATAAATTTCTATCCGTTTCGTGACTCTGAGAACCGATGCAACAGTATTTTAGTTTACACAAGAATCTTCCGTTCGATAAGCACAGTCATTCGTCTAACGTTCACGCACGCATTCTACCCGCGAATGAAATATTTAGAAAATACGACATATATATAGATCGGTTTCCGAACTGTTCTGAAGACGTTCCAGTTCACCGAAAGCCCGACAGCGAACGAAATGGCAGCGGGGTGCCCGTCAGACCGATTTTTCGCGTTTCTCCTCGCGGTCCATGAAAAATTCCCCATTTGCTTGGCATTCGGAACATCGCGCCGTGTATACAATATTAAAAAGCTTCCGGCAACGGACCCACCGATATAAAACACATAGCAACGGACATAAATTCTTCAAACAGTCGCGCCCGTGAAGAAGCGGCACGCATATAAGACAAATTACACAAAAGATTCGACTATCCCGGCCGGCATGGCGGCTGTGTATCTCGAACGTATCGCCGTCTGCGAGAAGAAAATTCCATTATTTTTCTTCCCGATGTTCTTTTGCGACAACGTTTCCATCTTGTATGTATCCGTCTCTCTTCGGCCGTGCACGATCGCATATACCAACGATCTTCAACCCCTATCTCGCAATCCCTCCCCTTCCTCGACCTCGCGAAACCTGTCGACCAACCCCTCGGCGTTCTTTGTTTGCATATACATGCAAACGAAATAGCTGCGCATCCGAACGTCACATTTTGTCGTGAAAATCTGGCTCCTTTGAGCGCCCGGCAAACGCTTCCTCTGTCTTTCGAACCCCGGTCTCTTTGATTTCGCCCGGGACTGGGATTGATTGCTCTCTACGCCCCTCTAACTTTGCCTCTTCCGGTTCTTTGTTTCGCTGTTTTCCGCCAATTCGCCTTTCCTTTCCGCGGCGATCCGTCTCTCGTTCCGATGTCGACTCGATGCGAATCTACGGCGACACGTGGCTGGTGAAATCTCGCGATGTTGTCGCGGGTCGGAAAATGGCGGAGATATTGTAGAACTATTGCAGAAATATTGTAAAAGTTGGTCGGGGATTTTTTAGAATTTTTTTGTAGGATCGCAAAAGGTTTTTATCGAAATCAGACTACGGTAAAGTCGCGTCAAATGCCGCCATTTTGCGTTCGAAGATAAGTCGAAGTAAAGTCGTTTTAATTGCACGGATAACTACAGGTTAACCGCTACGGTATTCTCTGCGGCATTGTCGAAGATAGTGCACTGAATATTTAATACAATACAATATTTAAACAAACAACATGACAATGGCCAGGGAGTAATTTTGACCTAACACTGCAATGTTTGCATTTAACGAAAATGTGGAGAAAGATTGATTTATTGAAAATGGAAAAACACAATACCGCGTTAAGATTACTCCCTTGCAATATTAATGAATGATATGAAATCGAATGTTGTTAATTTGTAATCAATATTTAAGCATTGAAGTAGATATAGCAGTATAAAAAATATAAATTGTGTTTTCTCTTCTGTAACATTTTTGGCGACGAAGATATTATAATAACTTTGGTTTCGAAGAAAATGGTAGAGCAAGTAGTTAAGCTCTTGCAATAGTACGAGTCAGACTCGTGTTGAAGATTTTAAGCAAAGTCTAACAAATATAACTAAAGCGTAAGTCATGCGTACAATTTTATTACAATTTGATATTTAAATTGTAATTCTGGCGAAAACTAAATTATATTCGTAAATTTTAATATGTTTAAAATATTTAGAGGTCAAGACGAACTGAAACAAACGAATGAAAATTATAAATAATTTATCGTAGATTCATGCATCTCTGTACGCTCTGGCTAGAACTCTTGATTTTCGCGGCACACACATAGATGCGCGCTTTGAAAAGAGATCGCCACTGTTAACTGGTTAAAATAGTTAGCATAGAACGCGTTGTACGAGGAAGCCTGTTACACGAAAACGGTAGTCGCGGTGTCTCCGGCACGTTACACGATTACAACGTATCCGACACGTCTTTGCACACCTTTTGAAAATCCCCCGCACTCCGGTGCAGCGCCGAGTCGGCGTAAGTGAATAAACGAAAGAGGTAAATAGAGCATACGGATAATTGTATTGAAGCAGGAAATGATTTCAGTGCTCGAAATACCGGTGCGGCGACGTGACGGATTGCAAGGTTCCTGATGAGATTCCGTGTTTGAGTTGTACACGGCGACGACCCCGAGGTAAGAAAGAATAGGAAAGTGGTTCCCGGCAGACGGAACACGGATCACCAGCCGACTTCGAGCGTTTTATTTAGTCGCGCACGGCTTTTGATAAAATATTGAGCCCTTCCGCTATTCCTCCCTTTGAATATTTCTCATCTTTCAGTCTACCAATGTTCATACATTTTCAATTAGTTCATTCATCCCTCTCTTTCTCGCTCCCCATTTCTCTGGCCGCTCTTTGAACTGCCGCGATCCTATATGCCGTTCCGATTCTGTGAAGTTTTCCATTCAGAAGACACAGGAACGCTCTACCGTCGAATTAATTATTACGAAATGCAGGAAATGATAACGGTTAAGCTCACCGAAATCTAGACGGTTTCCACCCCTTTAGCTTCATCTTGATAATATCGAGATTATATCTCGTCCCGATAATATCACGACGGTAACTATTTTGTCGCTTAAACGTTTCCGATATATTTGCACATTTGAGACTACTCATTTTTGTTGCGTACGTACAGAAATTCACAGAGTATCGATAAGTGGTGCTGAAGAGCGGTGGACTTCATAATTTCATTGAAAAAAATATATATGATAAAAGGCAATTTAAAAGAGCGGGCAGATCGAAAGAAATTAATGATAGAAACTTATTAATGCCAGCTTATTAAAATCAATTATGCAAGAAAGCCGTTTCTGATGCAGACAACTTTTATTATTGCAGAAAGATCCTAGCAGAACGGAACGAATATACATTGAATTTCAAAGAAAATGAAAAGTTTCGGAAAGTTTTCAGCGAGCTCGAACGACAGATTGACTCGTTATCCCCGGTCAAAGGGTTGATTTCCCGACTGGAAGTGAAACAGTCCACGAAAGATAAATTACATCGGAAAGTTACGCCTGAATCCCGCGTATTACGGGAAGGATCGAATTAAGATAATTTTAATTATCTGCCGCCGTTTGAGAACTTCCGATTTTCGTTGCCATCAAACCATTAGCGGTTTAACTGTTCTTCTGAAAGCTTCTCACGAACCTTGGAGATCGTCTACGCGGCTCGATTGCAAGTGGTAACACGATGACCAGAATCCGAACTGGTGGCTCGAGGTCTGCTGCGAGAAAGACGCAGAGAGGGAGAGAGAGAGAGAGAAAGAGAGAAAATAGCGGAGACCGCCAGTGGAAAACCCGCTTCGGGATAAAAAATCAATTAACTGTCGCTTGGAAATGAGAGGAGCCCTAAAGGGTGACTTTTTCTGGCCGGACACACCGATGAACTCTAATCTAATTACGTTCACGTATTTTCCAGTTGCGCTGAATCTAATTTTTGAAAGAGGCCTGTAGCCCTCTTCCCTTTCTCCTTCTATTCTCTCTCTCTCTCTATCTCTATCTCTCTCTCTCTCGCCTCAGTCGGCTTCTGCGGCTCGGCAAACTTGTGTCTTTCAACGAGCACGAAAGTTTACCCTTTCTCGATTACTCGTCCGATGGATCCTGTGATCCTGTTTGAAGCCGCCTTTTATCGAGTTCGATGAACAATTTGCGGTTCTTTTGTTCCCTCGTGATCGAGTCGCACACGCAACGCACTGTTTCGGAGTAACCGCGACGCACAGCACGTTGAAAAGCCGGTTTTCTCGACAAAATTCCATTGCTCGAGCATTATAGGCGATGTCAAAATATGTTTCAGCTACGGGTAGGATTAACGGTTCGTATTGTTCGTAACATAATGTGGCGAAAATGATTTTCCATGCAACGATCGTATGAAAGTAAAGAATACGAGGGTAATGGGAGACCATATCGGTATTAACCCTTAGCACTTGAATGGCGCTTCTTTTAACACTAAATCTGCCGAACAGTAAATCCAACAATATACATTGCTTTGTAATAACAACGAGACTGCATCTATTAAAACGTCAAACAGTTCTTATTGTAAGGTATACGTCATTAAAAAAGTACATCCGAAAAATTTCTGATGAAAACACTTTTATAACTCCGATAATTTCGAAAGTAAAAACTAGGAACCAGTAAAAATTACTGGTTTGGTAGTTCTAGTGTTAAACTTGTATTTTAGACACCGTGCTTCTGAACGCCATTTTCTGCGAACATCCTAAATCTGCAACTTCTCGATTCGGTCTTGAAACGCATCGTCTCTAATCATTAGAGTCTTCGTGCGAAATACAAACTGTTTGTATGAATCACAAGAAATGGGAGTTGTATGAAAATCGATTTGTTTTAGATTGAAAATAATAAACGAATAATATTAACCCTTAGCACTCGAATGGCGCTTCTTTTTAACTTGTATTTTTGACACTGTGCTTCTTGACGCGATTTTCTGCGAACATTCTAAATCTGCAACTTCCCGATTCTAAATTCGGTCTTGAAACGCATCCTCTCTGATCATAAGAGTCTTCGTGCGAAATACAAACTGTTTGTACGAATCACAAGAAATGGGAGTTGTATGAAAATCGATTTGTTTTAGATCGAAAATAATAAACAAATAATATTAACCCTTAGCACTCGAATGGGGCCTCTAAACGTTGCCATAATATTATTTAAACAGCACCACTACATTTGCAATTGGAAAATCTTTAAAAATGTTAGTGTTGTAAATGTGAATAATAGTAATTAATTTCGTATGCAGGAAAGGAAATAAACTACATACGATGGAGATATTATAGGTAAAAATATTGTTTCGATTTTGGAATGCAAAGGGTTAGTATCTTCTTCCGAGTCCACTGTGTAATTCCATTTTTAATCCTTAGCACTCTAATTTCTAACGACCATAAAGAAATCGATGTTAAAAAAATCAACAATTTTGCCTCAAAGGTTCCGGTCAAATCTTCATCAATCCAAAGTTGTAGATGTGATAACGAAGACGCAACAATTTTATACAGTTCGATCGTCGATCGCCGTTTAGCGAAATGGCAGTCTCGATGCAAAATTCAAAGGCAATCGACCAGCAGCCATAATCAATTGAAACACACGTTCAAAATATTCCCCAGTCACATTCGACCATCGGCGACCGCCACCCAGGGACTCGATGCCCTCGGTGCATCACACACTCACCCCTAAGACAACTAACCATACCTAATGATCAATAACGGTCACCGGAGGGTCGAAGACCTGGGCTTCGATGCTGGCGTGCAATCAACGTTCAATTAAAATCGAGTACCCGGAAAGATCATCGTTCGAGAGAGGGGTTGGGCCAGCGGTTCTCACCCCTGGACCGTGGCCACCGGTCGTCGGGAGCAAAAGGACGAAGAACCGAAACCGAGGGGTTGTCTTCGGATGGCACTTTAAGACAGTCCGAGTAAAAACACCGGCCCGCAATGTTCACAGTGCAAAAGTTTTCGGATCCGTGTGGCGCGGGGGTGGTTCTCTGCGGCCATGCGCCCCTTCTATCGATCCGCCACCCCCTCGGCAAGCCACGGTCACCCTTGGCTTCTATAACCAGCGATAGCCGTACGAAAGCAGGGATAGCCGCCGAGATATTTTGTTTCACGGAGAACTCTCGTGGACGCTCGAAACGGCTCGAATCGCGTCCGCAGCCCCGGGGCTAGAGACCAAGGGATGAAAAATTGCTTGTCCGCCAAACGAGGGGAAAGAGACTCTCCTTGAAATTGCGAATGCAGAAATGTCGCGTTAAACGCCACCTTCGGTCCAAGTTATACGAGACCAGGTATTATACCAGAAATTTCTCGAAAATTCTGTATACAGTCGGTGTGGAAAATATTCGTACAATGACCAATTTCGAATAGAACTGTGTGCGTAAACCTCAGATATAAATTTTAAGCGAAACAAATGATTAATAAGTATTCTTAGGTATTTGTAGAAAATATATCGTGAAAACTAAATTTTATTTTCTTCAAGATTAACATCTATGCTGGATGTATATTTTTGTTAATCTTGAAGAAAATAAAATTTAGTTTTCACGAAATCTTTTCTACAAATACCCAAGGATATTTATTAATCATTTTTTTCGCTTAAAATTTATAACTAACGTTTACGCATACAGTTTTATTTGAAATTAGTCGCTGTACGAATACTTTCCACACCGACTGTACAAATTCTCTTGGATATCTTCAATTCTACAGGGCGCAGCATCTAAAGCAGGACCCGTTGAATAAGTAGCTTGTTTTTTTAAGATAGACGGAAATGCATTAGATCAAACTTAACATTGAAATTTTTATATAAGTGGAGTTTTCAAAGAGTACTGTTTTATATTTACATTTTATTTCGTTCACCTTTCAAAATGAATACAATGATCTGCTGTGAAGGTCACCGAAGGTCAAATGTAATAGAAAATAAATTGTTGCACGTTTTCTATGCAGCATGGTGATTCACATGCAATATGCCGTTTACGTACCTTGCTGTCAAGTTAAATGGCGAAATTCGTAAAAAATTGTAGTCTGTATTTTCGATTTATTTCTTTGACATCCAATCAACGCTTATCCGGTTGTACCACCGGTTACGTGACACCCTGTATATGAATCGGTGGCGGATGCGCTTGTCAATTTATACATGATACTATTCATCGTATTTAATACTAAATCTACCACAGCGGGTGCAATGACGCCTTTCAGATTTTTTAGTTTGCAATTATTGAAGTTATAAAATTTCCTCTGCAGAAATTGATTGAATAGATTTTTTTATTCAGTCATGCGTTCTCTTAAAAATTGCACGAAATTTTGTTATTTTTATAAAATTATATATACTAGCCAATTTTTATGCTTACAAGGGAACATATTCAGTTGCGAAAATCCGATTTTGATGAAACTTATGGGAGCGACTACATTCGTTATTTATTTTAACTTTTGTTAAAATTTTCTTACGCCACTATTTTTCCCATTGAAAAACACAGAATTTAAAGAAGAATTCAGATTTTTTCGACCTCTGGTTTCCGAGATATCTCAAAAATACCCCAATTTTGGGGGCTGTTTTTACCCCTTCAAAGTGGATGGTTGCCGATAAAACAAACACGTGTCAAATATTTTTCAAGGAACTGTAAACTCCCATAAGTTTCATCAAAATCGGATTTTCGCATCTGAATATGTTCCCTGTTTAGTCGATTTAGTTCGATTTAGTGTTAATGTAAATTCAATGAACTCGTTTAAGAATCGTATTCACTATTTGTGTCGAATATTTTCTGACAGGAGCAGTATTTTCTGTTCGGAACGTGTTTACGAGCTATAAACGTACGAGGATACGCCGCCCAACCATAATCTAAGTAGTCAACAACTTAAGCGGACCAGTGACCAAGTGGTGGTGGTCGCATTACCGGAGAGACTCTTCCGAAAGAAAACACTTTGTCTGCGGATTCGTGGAACACTCAAAACTTCCATTGAAATGGTGTTTCGTTTTATTTTCTTAACCTTTTACAACGTAAGTGTGCTTCCTAGGGTCAAGCAATATCAAAGCGTGATTGTCCGACTGTACCTGCGAGACACATAAAAGCTCGAACTTCGATACCGAGGTGCAGTCGACGTTCGAACTTCGTACGAGGCCAATACCATCTTTGTTGTACTTCTTCTATTCTTTTTGCATTTCTGTTTGCTTTCTGCGCAACTAACGCGCGTTGACTATTGACCGCTCTCCGGAACTTAATTGCAATTCTCTGCTCGAATAGAAACAGCATAGATGTCGGCGATTTTACTACCACTGTACGGTTCGAGGGATTTCGAGTGTCAATTATCGAAGAATCAATATCTTTTTATGCACAGTGAGCGATTATAGTATTACGAACGCATGGGGAGTTTTGTTACGGATAGCAGAAATATTTTGTACTTACAATGTCTCTTCTATTGCAGTACATAAGTGGCTCATGGAAAGTATTCGGACACTCTTCAAACCTAAATAACTTTTTAACCTCTTAGGCTTGATGCGCCACTATAGTGGCTTGAGTACACTCAACTATATCATTAATTATTAAAGTAAATTATTACAGTTAAAATATATGCATCATATCTTTAAGAAAATTATAGAATTTCATTTGAAAAAATTATTAATGTTAAAGTATATGCATCACATATTTAAGAAAAATTATAATTTAGTTATCAAAAACTTCATTCCAGAATTATTAAAGTTACAGTATGTGCATCATATATTTAATAAAAATAATAACTTAGTTATCAGAAACTTCATTCCATAGTTATTAAATATAAAGTATATGCATCATATCTTTAAGATAAATTATAAAACTACATACAAGAATTATTAAAGTTAAAGTCTATGTATTATATTTAAAAAAAAAATTATAATTCAATTATCAAAAACTTTATTCCAATGTACTCTGTCATTAAGGGACATAGTCCCGCTCAATATTCAGCCGTGCCTAAGAGGTTCAAAGATTCAATCAAAAGACTTGACTTTTCCGGAGCAACTAGAAGTATTGATTTACTAAATGGTACGCAAGAATAATTTCGAAACAATTGTAATTGGAAGAAACTACAGGGAAAAATAAAAAAGACATTTTTATTTGAACTCGTAATGAAAATTTAAAATATGCGTCTTGCAGTCTTGAAAATTTTATCGAAATCGATTGGCGCAAAAAAAAATTGACTGAGAATCGTGAGGAATTGCAATTTTCACCATTTTCGTTGGCATACAGCTCCTGTGTATGTCGATCGATTTAATGAATTTTTCTGCATGTGTATAATTATCATAGGTCTATAAAAAATGGGTCTAAAATTTTTTATACATGGCTCAAATGAAAAATATTTAAAAAGTGCTTTATATATTTTTCATACAATTCATACCAATTGCAACTGTTACAAAATCCTTTTCGCATGTCATTTAGTAAATCGATGCTTCTAATTGCTCCAGAAAAATCAAGACGTTTGGTTCAATTTTTAAAAAAGTTAAAAAGTTATACAACAATTGGTTGACGAATCGAAGCTCGTTCTTATCCGTCCAACGTGCTAAGGTCCGGATAATATTTCGAAAATCAGCTGTGAATAAAAAAAGACCACCGGAACGAGTGTCGAAAAAGGTGTTCTCGCGGAAGCGTTTGCAAGAAGCCTGGCAGAATTTCGAAAACTTTCCCAACCCGTCTAAATCGGGGAGGGTTGTACCGAAATTTGAGAGTTCTGTAAATGCTGTGGGGAGTTTGTTTGCTGGAAGAATAAATAACGCGGAGAAGTTCGACGAAGTTCCCCGCGATCATCGTCGAAAATGTTCGCTTCGAGTCGGTGGAAAATTCACGGGCGGAAACTTATTCGCTTCAACACCTGACAGAAGCGTGACGTGTGCTTACTTGTTACAGTCGCCGCGTTGTTTAGAGAAAGTTCGCGACGCATTCCGGCGAAACTTCGTTTCTATTTGCGTCCATGGCTTACGCAATTAAAATCAACGGGCGGGAAACAAAATTCAGAGACGAATGTGCGGACGGGAACGCGACGACGAATTATTTCGCCGGTGTCTCGCTCGGTGTTTTGAATTTTGATACGCGCCTCCGAGTCCTCGTTGAATCCGGCACGAATTTTGATAACAGTTTGCCGATGTTAATTGTGTGCATGTTAATACGTCGATTCAATGGCGAACTTGTCCCGTGCCATGCCGGCCAAAAGTTGCCAGCCATTCGTTGCTTTTCCATGAAATTCTGCATCGACAACGCTCTCCAAACGCGTACGTTTCACAGAGACTGGTTGTGTTTCAACTTCCCGTTTATGTCTTTCATAATTTTATATCGTTTGTATACGTTGTCGTTCGTATACCGGCGGCCATTTTCACCGATGCAGCCGGCCAATTCCCTCCGGCGGTAGATGGAAAAAAACTTTTTAGAAAATGAACGGTGGTTTGCGGATGTAGAGGAATCAAGTTTTAACACGTTTACGACGGGACCGTATTTCGACAGTCGCGTTTGCACCATTCGTGGTACCGTCTCGTTGCGAAATGTGTTAAAAAAGACCGAAGGTCTATTGCTGCACGATACTATTTTTTTTTTTTTATTTCGAATTCCATTTTACAGAGAACATCAAGTGCGAAACATTTCAACAAAATTTATGGATTTGACGTCGTTCGTTGTTCGAGTGTTTCGAGTGGCAAAAGTGGAATTTGCATGGCAATAATTGTTGGAGTAGTTGAAAAAATTCAACGGTGATAAAACAAGTGGAGAAGTTGCGTTTACAGTCAGTTTAAATGAACCAACTCCGTTTTTAGTCCGGCACGCGGGGCAAGCGTGTTTGTTTTTTATAAGTCCAGTGATACGAATACGTTTTTTCCCCGGCAATTGGAAGAAATTTTATTTGGTTAATCTACTGAATAATATTCGTTTTTGCACAAGTAGAACAAATACAGTTTTTGTCGAGAACAGATATGTTTTCCATCACATAAACAGAAGAAATTTTCTTTAAACTCGACGAAGATATTCGTCTTTGCTTAAATAGAACAAATATATTTTTAGTCAGACGAACGAGGCAAGTTCGATTTTCAGGCAAAGAGGACAAATATGTTTTCCTTTACACAAATAGACGAGATTATCTTTAGTTGAACTCGACAAATATATTCGTCTTTGCTTAAGTAGAACAAATATATTTTTAGTCAGACAAGCGAGACAAGTTAGATTTTTAAGCAAAGGGGACAAATATGTTTTCGATCCC
This sequence comes from Agapostemon virescens, assembly GCA_028453745.1. NCBI lineage: Eukaryota > Metazoa > Arthropoda > Insecta > Hymenoptera > Halictidae > Agapostemon > Agapostemon virescens. Next base: position 17,251,527 of record CM052097.1, on the reverse strand, counting down.
ACAAATAGACGAAATTATCTTTAAACTCGAGGAATATATTCATTTTTGCTTAAGTAGAACAAATATATTTTTAGTCAGACGAGCGAGACAAGTTCGATTTTCAGGCAAAGAAAACAGATATGTTTTCCATCGCACAAATAGACGAAATTGTCTTTAAACTCGAGGAAGATATTCGTCTTTGGAACAAGTGAAACAAATGCATCGCTGGTCAGACCAGTGGCACAAACTCGTTTCTATCAATACGAGCGAAGCAATTGTGTTCTTCGTCTGAAAACTTAACTATATGCATCTTTAATTATATATGTTCATCGTTACATGAGTATATGGAATCCTTTTAAATAAATGAATGAAAAAGATGTATTTTTCTATGCAGATGAAATGCATCTGCAGTCAGACTAGGTTCGTTTTTAGTCAGACAAATGGAAGAAGATTGGCATTATTTAAACCAGTGATCGAGAAACGTGTTTGATCGAACAAGTCGAAGAAATGTTTCTTCGGTCGAACGACTGGAACAAGTTCGTTTTTTCGAAGGGAATGCGGATCAAGTACGTTTTTCAGAAAGCGAGGTGGAAGAAAATGTTTTTAGTTAAACTGCTGAAAGAGATTCATCTTTGATCGAAACGGGCGAAAGATCTTGGCCGAAACGGAGACAATTCTCGTCGATGGAAAACGGGGTCAGGGGGTCTCGGAGGCGGGGCACAGGAGCAGAAGCAAGAGTAGGAGCAGACTCGCCAGTGCATTAGCTCATTCCGACAGATAGAAATCTCGTTTCGTGTCGGCGGTCGATGCGCTGCCTGCGAATTGCCACTCGGCTGCCGTGAATTGCCCTGAAATTGAAGCGTCAGATGGCAGGAAAAGGGATGGCGGTCACGTATATCCATCCTTCTTCTCGCGGCCTCGAAGAAACTGGCTCGGAGAGCACCGGTCCGGGGAAGATTGTTTCGAACTCTCGAACAGAAGGAACCGGTTGCGAACACTGGCTCGAAACGGTTCCGCCATCTTGCCCTGCGACTTTTATCTCGGAATCGCCGGACGGGAGCTCACCTTCTTCCTTCCGTCTCCAACTTTTATCTTTCGCGTTCGTCCCAGCCGGCGGAAGATCGTCGAGAATTACCGCCTCGATGACGTTCGAGCACGATTAATCGGAGAAACTTCGAAGAACGTTCAGAAAAATAAATGTACACCTGCCGTATATTCTACACATCTTTTCGAATTTCTGTTCCTCCATCGTGGATTTCATTGTGCTTCTCAAATCCGTACGGAATCGCTTTAATTTCCGCTCAACCGTTCGAATCTCTAGAAACTTATTCGGAACTCTACGGAATTACCGAGGTCGTTGCTTCTCGAGTATCGAATATCTACTGCTCTACTCAGATCTCTATTCATCTACTCGAATCTCTAATCACTCGGTCAGAACTCATTATTTACATAGACTTTTAACCTTTTACGCACGGCTGAATGTTGTGCGGGACTATTTCAGAGTACATTTTAATAAAGTTTTTGATAACTGAATTCTAGTTTTCTTTTTAAAGATATAATGTATATACTTTAACTTTAACAATTTTGCAATAAAGTTTTTAATAACTGAATTACAAATTTTGTTAAAGGTATAGTGCATATACATTAACTTTAATAATGTTTGTATGAAGTTTTATAATTTATCTGAACGATATGATGCATATATTTTAACTTTAATAGTAATTTTAATGAAATTTTATAATTTTTGTTAAATATTTAAATATTAAAACAATTTTGAAATGAAGATTTTAATAACTAAATTATAATTTTTCTGAAATATATGATGCATATACATTAACATTAATAATTTTTTAATGAAATTGTACAATTTTTCTTCAACATATGATGCATATATTTTAACGGTAGTAATTTACTTTAATAATTAATAATACAATTGCGTGTGCTGAAGCCACTATAGTGGCGCGACGTGCCTAAGAGGTTAAACATTACCTGAAAATTTGTATTCATTCACTCTCTGGTGTTCACTGCTCACATCTTTAGGTACTCGTTCATCATTTTGAATCCTCACACGTATTTTCACTCACCCACTAAAATTATTATTGGATCTCCTAAATTCCGTAGATTTATTTAAATCTTCGAGCATCTGCTCAAATTAGTACACCCACACTCGTAGTTCTATTCGTTCACTGAGATTTTAATAAATTTATTAAAATTTCTACTGGTTTGTTCAATTCTTTATTTACCTACTCCAACGTTTAATCATCTACTTCACCGAAATTTTGACTTTCCCGCGCAGGACCTCGTTTACGAGAATCTCTATTTTCCGGTTTTCTATTCATGTTTTTATATGCTCATTCGTCTACCGGCTCGCTTATTCAGAATTTACTGGCCCAGTCATATTTTTTCTCTCAAAGAACTCTCTCGCGCACGGCACCAAGTCGTAATGAATCGCGTGAAAAACTTTCTCCGTAAATTAGCGAGTCGCGTCTTTTATCTCCGTTTTCCATTTCTCCATCTTCACCCATTTTCCATCTAGTAGTTTAGCATCAAAGAACACACGTACTCGTTAATCAACTGAATAAATAAATAACCTAGAGAAGCAGCCTCGCCGTACCTCCGTTCGGAATTCCGGACCAACATTTCCTCCGTTTCTCTTAATTCCGTGCCGTGAGACGGTAACAGGTAGAGAAAAATCAATATTTTCTTCGGTAGCTAGCCAACTTGAAGAGGATGCGATGGTATACCTTGATTGTGCTAAGATGGCGTCGACGAAACTGCATTATTTGCTGGGAGCATCGCGCGCCGATAAATACGGCGACTCTGCTTTGAAACGTTGAAACTGCGAGACTTGTAAAAAGTAAGACCGTCCTCCCAGGTCTCTTAGAACATTCGATCGACTCGATGTAATCGAGCAATTACCAACGATCCGCGCACGAAGCTATTTACGCTCCATTGTTCGGTCGTATCGCGTTGTGACCGCGGATAGTGGTCTGGCGAAGGTCGTAAATCTCCGACTCAAATTTCTTGACAACGTCCTTTCGAATGATAAGGATGACACTCTGTTAACACTTTAACTGCCGAACCAACAACCTTAACAATTCCACAAAATCAAAGTAATTTATACAATGAAGCAACGATTAAAAATCTAGAACGTATGACACAAAGTTATCCTTGAACCTTTTTATATTCTCCACATATCAACTAAATTGGGTGTAACGAATATATTAACGTACAAATTTATTTTTAAACACGGACAAACAATTCTGTCACTCATATATGGGTGACGTGGCAGTCAAAGTGTTAACAGTTCTGTCATGTTAACGCTTCCGGCCAGTTTCAATTATTTCATTCATAAGCGACCAACGTTATTCAAGAGAATTGTTAATTACTGGATAATTTAGTTTTCATCTCATACTACGTATGTACTAAGCTGGTTAATTTCGATACGGGTAAATTGATGCTGGATGTTGTTAATTTAACGGTAAGCATTATTAACACTAGAACTACCGAACAATAGATCCAACGATATACATTGCTTTGTAATAATAACGAGACTGCATCCACTGAAACTGCATTCAATTTTTATTGTAGCATGTGATTCATTAAAGAAGTACATCAGAAAATTACTAATGAAAACATTTTTGTAACTTCAATAATTGCGAAAGAAAAAGCTAGGGACTAGTCAAAATGACTGATTTGATAGTTCTAGTGTTAAGCGCGTTCATAATATGTAAATTTCGAATCTTTTTGCAAAATAAGCATTATTCGAGCTAAATAAAAATTTCATGTTTTCAAGGGGTTTAGAAACATGTATCTCGCCAAGAGGCTAGTATTTCAAGGGGCTCCAGAAAAATCCCTTTTATTAGGTCAATTTTGGCCATTTTGGCCATTTTAGCATCGCGAAATTTCAAAGTCGCGCCACGACCGCAATTCGATCGGTATCTACCTGAAATTTGCTTTGCACACTGGCCACGCGTCCAGGTACGTGTACTATGAATTATAAAAGAATCAGCGTCCCTAAATTGTTTGGCCTATTCTTCGAGTCCCTTCGAAAATTGCCATTCTTTGCCAAACTGTCGCGACTACAGTATCAATGCAATCGACATGGCTCAACTATCATGTATTTGCTTAATTTTCTTTCAACAGGAATAACATTTTATGAAATTGTTGATCGTACACGGTCATTGAAGAATTTGTCTGTTTTTTTTGTCGTTCTGCAAACGACAAATAAAACGACAAATAAATATTTTAACCTCTTAGGCATGGCTGAATTTTGCGCGGGGCTGTGTACGGCAGAAATCAATGCGAATTACGTGTAAATGATACAGCACTGCAATGTGTGACGGATAATGCTGTTCTCTACGCGAGTGCATTGGAATGAAGCGTTGGATCTGGGTTATATGGTGTACGGTTTAGATATAACTTTCTTATAAAATATATGTTTTTAGCGAATTAAATAAATATTGTATCACCGGTGGTACACGTGGAATCGATGACAGAGATTTTGTAGTAAGCTCATCGATCTTCGCACGTCACTTTATATGAATTTTGAGGATCGCTTTGTCAATCGAATTTCTTTCGCGCGAAAACGCGAAGCACGACGAGTCGCGAAAAACAACGGATCGATCCTTGAACCTTTCCGGTCTTGATGATTTAAGGAAGACGAGAGATTTTCGCGCCTTCGGTCCCCTTGGATCGGCGCCAGCGTCGCAAAAAGCTTAGCTCCGGGCACGAGCGTTGTATACGCTCCCTATCGCGCGATATATCAGCCACGGGGAAAAAAAGGAAGTCGCTGATCAAACGTGCGCGGAAGCCGCCGAATCGAACGCTGCCGATGATGTTCGGGGATTTTCAAGACGGTTCGCGATTCCACAAACAGATTTCGGAATGCCCCGGTTCCGCAAAAACCGTTGAAACCAAATTCCCGAGCTCGTTGTTGCCCGCAATCTGACTCCGGGAAAAAGAATCTATTTTAACGCTAAACCTATTATCACTGGTCCAATGACCGGATTTAGATATTTTTATTTAACGATTGTCGAAATTAGAAGAATGATCGATTCTCTCGTAGAATTGAATTAACAGGATGTTTAAATTCCGGTGGTTCAGTACGTGCGAGTCGCTTTTGGCGCTTAGTCGGTTCAGTATTAATCTGAAATCGTTTCATTTTAACCCTTTGCGGTCGGGTTAAGTTTACACATATAAGCTTTGCGTGTGAGTGTACATATTATAAAATGAACCACCAGAGGGACAGGACAATCGAACACCGAAGAAAGAGAGAAAAATAGAGAGAGAGAGAGATTGATAGGCTAGAAAAGTCTTGATAGATTGTTTACCGAATAGACAGGAAGATCTTTTCATCATCGGAACCCAATAGTGAAAATAGTGTCCACTATAGACTGGGTTTTATTCAATAGTTCCCGATTAATATAAGAATGGGAAGCATAAACATTTAATTGCTGATTCACTATTTTTAAGTTAGGTGAACTTGTGTACATATTGTAATTAATTTACTTAATTTTTTAATAATAATCTGAATACTCTATTTTTAGACAAATCAACCTGTGTTTCTTTGCTTCAATAAACCTCTACGTATTACATACATACAGTGGCTAACGAAAGTATTCGGACGATCAGATTTCTTATCTTTAGCACATGAAATATGTATGTCAATCAGAAATGTTTAAAACAATTTAGTGTCTATAGCAAGAACGAAGTCCTAAGAGTTAAACGCTATAGCGTTGGAATGAATGCATAAAATGCGCAATGAGTAATTTGTTAAGATTTTGTTGCCTCGCCATAACACGATCTGTATCACTAGGCTGATCGATTGTTTGAGTTGTACTACTTATCTCGCACCCTGCAGGGGTTTCCGCAGCAGCTAATCATCGACCTGCGTAACCAGCCTGACTAAATAGAGACTCATTCCACTGATGCGACCAGTAATTGATCCGGACTACTTACCTCACTGAATGGGACCACATTATTGCTACAATAGCAAGCCACGAGTATTATCTGTAATACATTGTTCCTATCGAAATCTGTCAACATTGAATATGCACTTGTGTCACTGTTACGAAAATATTAAGAGAATCCTCTATTGATTGCGATTACATAGAACTTTGCACTTCCAATTTGACAGATTGATAATACCATTCGGAAAACTGTTATAAAATCGTTTATTCGAAAACGACTTAATTATTTGGTGAGACGTTGCTGCCTGACTACACAATTATTTAGGTCACTGCACTGCCTATTCGCCTGTATAACTGCTTGACCAAATGAAAGTACAATTTTCACATTTGCAATTCACCTGCATTGTTCGTCCAACGATAATTGTAGCACTTTCCTATTTTAACCCTTTACGGTCGTATTAAGTTAATACATAGGTGTCATGCTGGTCGGAATTAATTTTTGTTGGACGAACTATGAGGGAAAAAGTAAATTTATTAATTCTTTTTTAAACTTTCGATATATCTAACGGAGGAATATGTTTTAATTTTATGTAAACATTATATTTTATAGTTCTCCATCAAGTGGTATCTTTCAAAGCAGTCTCCAAAATCATTTATATCAGTATTCTCCTTTTCATAATTTTCTTCTACTTCGCTATTGCTGGAAATTTCTAATTGCATCGCTCATCGTTTCACCGGAACTGTATCACTATCAGGATCACTGGTATGAATATCTTCGAAACAATCGTTATCACTTTCTATATCAAAGTCAGTGTTCAAAGAGTCAAAATAAAATTCGTTGCCGCTACTTTCAATTTCATTTACTTTTAAAAATATTTTAAAAAGCGAAAATGCCTGATTACGCTTGAACGCAATTTGTAAAATATTATTTCGACATCTACGTATCTCCGAATCTTGTCGACTCGATATAAAATCAGAATGGTTATTTAATGTGTTAAATATGGTTAATGACAAGTCCAGGAAAATATTTGCGATGCAATGTGTTTTACCTATGAACGTAAAACGTTAGGAAACTTTCTATTTCAAACGTGAAAACGTTGATAGTACAACAGGAAGCAACTAAAATCGTTTCTAAAATCGTCCATTCTTGAGTATAAATTAATGTTTCTATAAATTAATCACTAGTATCAATTATCGGACTATTCACTGGAAGATTGTTGAAACAGTGGAAAAATGGAAGAATCTGTTGTTACCTGAAACTCACATAGTCAATATATTGCAATAAAATTGTTTAAATGGAAAACTTTTTTTTCATTTGCATATACAGGTTTATAATTTCTGATTTTTCGTTCCCCGAATTTTTTGGATTAAAAACAAAAATTAAGCCCATAGAGGGTTAAGTTTGTTGACTGAGATCTACGCAAATGGTCGGACCAGTCGCTGACTTGCACTACTTGTTACGGAGAGCGCAAACATATACCGGGGAAACGGTTAATGACCGACCGCGCTACTGGTCTGACTGAATAGAGATTCCTTCTACTGGACTGGCTTGTAATCGACCTGAACTACTTGCCCGATCAAATGGAAACACACGGTCGCTGTAAAGACAGGTTCGCGTGGAATTGTACGTGACGGATCGCAAGCGCGAGTCTCGAATCGTCGGATAATACAATTTTCAGTATCATTCCGCGCGGAAAGTTATCTAAACGGTGCCCGGATTAATTCCTGCTAGTAACCGTCGCAGCTTCCGATTCTGTAAACTTTACCGTACCTGATGGCGGACGGTTTTTCGCGTTCCCGTGTGTTTTGTGTTGTTACATTTTTTCTTTTTTTCCGTTTGGCGAACGAGAGAAGCGCGACGATCGCGCTCGCGGCGCATGTAAAAATTACTCTTGTTTTTATAAATCAGTCGAGCGAGTCGCGTTCGGTGCATACCGCGGCAGCAAAACAAAATACCGAAACCGGAGGAAAAATACGAGTAGAAACGTGCGACGCACAGGCGGCCATGATCGCCGCGCGGGTATTACGAAGCTTGCGAGAGGATTCCGCCGGAATATGGGGAAACTGACTTTCGATTTAAACAGGCTCTGATCCTGCCTTCCGTCGCGTCGCCTTGAAAACCGTACGCGACGCAAAGTTTATTGTGATCTGGTTAATAAAACGGAAGAGCTCGATCGTAACGGTAAATCCGCCGGCGATCATATCGATGCATATTCTGAAAGCCGAGAAGCATCTGATCCACTTCGCAGTACGTGAAAAAGTCGGTGAATCGCGTCGATCCTCTCCAAATAATGTATTTTAATACGCCGTCGACGTTCGCTCAAAGGGACAGCGAATTTGAACAGGCGATTTACATGTTCTATGAAATAAATGTAAGTTTTACTGAAATCTCTAGAGTTACACTTAAACCTTCCACATTTGGACCACATTGATTTGGAACGTTTCAATTTTTAGTATTAGTACTAAACTAAGGTATTTAGTATTATATGTATTCTCATATCCTCACTCAGGTGAGGACGGTTTAATCTATTTTGCTCCATAACTACTGTTCTACTTTACCAAATGTCGCAGAAATATTCATGAACGTCCTACCTAAGAAGACGCACGACTGTGAATTTTTTCAGATTTTTTAATTGTAAAATCAATTTTTAAAAAATGTTTCAAATTTAAAGTCGCCGATATTATGGTCATTAATCTGTACTCTTCTGAATTTTTCAAATTACACAAATATGCAGGAACATTTAAAAATCTCCAAAAATATATACATATATTTATATATTATATTTCTCATAAAAGTGTCAAAGATACTACGACCATATAAATGCCATAGCGAGCTACTACGAAGAACAAAGTTCTTAACCTTTTGCTCTACGATTTATTTTACGGTTGCGGTGGTTAGAACTCCTTTGACGTTTATAATTTCGTTGAAGAAGATGGTAAATTACGTATATCGAATACTTATTCACTTTTAAAAAGCTACATTTAATCAACAATAAAATAGATTTTTATTCGGGGTTTAAGGGAATTAATAACATCAATATTTAATAAATTGTTTTTGAAACCTTCATCATGAGCCGAAGTTATTGTAGTGCAAGGGGTTAATTTTTCTTTACTCTTCAATATGTATATTATGCAAGACTGACCATTTCTATGTTCACAAAATCAATGTACATATACAAAACTTCAATTGAAAGTCACAGAATTTTAGAATACGTTTGGAATCGAAACGAACACACTGAACCCTCAATAATCCCGATTAGCGCAGACTGAGTAATCCGTACACAATTACTATTAAAATAATTGCGATTACTTCACGGAATAATGTGGGCCATTTACGGCGCTCGCAGCCTCCGATTAATATTTCAAAGCAGGAGCAGATGATTTGAAGGAAGGAATGCGCACAGCTGGTTCGGAGAGCGGTCAGCAATCAATTCGCAAAGTTTCTCAGTAAAAAGAAAGCGATCGAACGCGAGTCAATCATGCCATTTGATTTGCGCGCCTACGCGAGAACCTGCGACCGGAACAACAAACTCTCGACGCCCGGTCTCTCCTTCACTCTCTCCCTCTCTCTGTCTCTCCTGCCGTTGAGTTTTTCGTTCTGGAAACGGAATTCCGTGTTCGATCGTGATCCGTGAAGCCGCGCCGTTTCCATGCAATTCCCGTTTATCGAGTGCCACTGGGTTTTCGTATGTCGGCTGGCTGGCTGGCTTAAACAGGCCGACGTCCATGACAGTGCGCGATCCGTCATCCGCGACGAGTGATTAATTGCCTCGCACGAAGTGGCCACCGTGAACACTTTTACTCGCGTCAACTGTACTTTCCGGCCGTAATGCAATTAGAAATTTACTCGACCGTTCCGTTAGGTTCATCGAAAATCACCATTCACTCTATAAACTTCCAGCTCCGTAGTTTTAGCTGTAACAAACTGGCCGAAAGCGTTATCACACGAGCGATGAACCTACACGAGCGCGCACTTCGCCGACGCGATGGGAAAAGGTTTGTCGCTTATTTCTTGAAAACCTACAATCATATTTGGCTGAAAATTTAGGACGTAAAATTAAACATCTAATGCCAGTAAAAAATTTTACTCTTGGTGTAAATCTTCCTCATTGGAAGGAGCGAATCCAGGTTCTACTTCAAACGAGAACAAGAAACGTACAAGAGCATGAATAAATAAATTGCCGCTGCTTCTCTTGTTCACGACTCGAGCACGGCGTGACGATAGCGCTACATAAGAGAATTATGTCGGCTGTCGTGATCCTTTGTTTTTACCGTACTTTTCAAGTATAATACAAGCTTTAGTAAATTCTTTGCGACACATTGGAATCTGTGAATGATGTTCACAATTTATCAACGATATATATTATATGTGTCCTTGCGTATCGGGTGGCGCCTTACTCTATCTCAACATAAACTTATAAAACATTATAAATGGTCTAATTTCATTGCAAAATATTTAAACAAATTGTTTTTGGCTTTAACGTGTTGGAAAATAAAGTTCGCTCCATGAAGGTTTTCTGGGTTCTCTAAACCTTAGCAAATTCGTTAAATCGTCCCAGCATTAATGTATACTTTCGCTCGGCACTAAAAGGGTTAAAATTACTTCGGTTTACAAATATTCGCATCGCTATGTCGGTTTCGCACTCGGAGTTCTAATCAACTCGCGCGAGAACTAGCATAAATAAATGGTTTACGAGGGAATGGCTCCGGCAATTTGAGGATGGTCCCTGTAAGCGATCTCAATTAACCAATTGAAATCGCTGGGAATTTATCTGGCTTGACGGTAAGGCAGCCCGCGTGTCCCATAAACAAACAGAGCGTTCGGAACGCAGCCAGCTATTTAGTCGAGTAGCACTCGACGGCGTTGCACCCCGTTGCAGCAGAAGACATTGTTGCGCTCTTGTTTCCCCGGCGTCTTGACTCCTGACTGCTTTCATCTCTCTCGCCATCCTTCTGCTTCCCTCTCGGTCCCTCCCACGCACACACGGCTTCTCTAATTGCAAAGCCTCGAACGTCGAGGCGTCCCGGTGACAAAGCTGTCGCGGCAATTATCTCGGAAACGCGTAGCAATTACTTCGACCGACAAACTCGACGAGTTTCAGCGGCAGGAATCGAACGCGGACGTTCGGCTTCAGGAAATCCGAGATCCTGACGGTTGGTTAATCAACGGGCGACTAGAAAACGAAACGAAATTGTCCGGCAAACCGGTCCGTAAATAATGGCGAGATCCGAACGCCTTCGACCAGCTTCTCGTACCGGAAGTTGTCGCGCCGAGCCAAGATCCGTCGCAGTTCACGATCGTGAACGATAATACGAAGTTGAAACACGCGACGCGAGAGTTTCTCGCGTGTAGCCATTTTCGCTCCGCGAAGATGTTTCGCAGTGGAAAGAAGTTCCAACCCTTTGCACTCGAAGCAATTCCACGACAAAATCGAACCAATATTTTTACCTATAATAACTCCATTGTACATAATTTATTTCCTTTCGTACGTATGAAATTAATTATTATTACTCGTACTTGGGACACCAAAATTTTTATTGATTTCTTAACTGCAAATGTAACGATGTAAAAGTTGTTTAAATAATAATATGGCAATTTTTCGTGGCGCCTCAGAGTCGCCACTCAAGTGCTAAGAGTTAATCTTCGAATCTGTGATAGACTTTTTGCCGGACGAAATTTGTAGATGTTTTCAGAGACGCTTCGTTTCGTGAAATTGTCGAGGACAAAAGTTTTCCCGGTTTTCTGTCCGGTAGAATATGTGAAAACTTTTTAATAGAATTTGAACGGTAGTTTGCAGAAGTGGAGGCTTCAAGCTTCAAAATAACAGCGGGTCGATTATTGTTATGAATTCGATTTTGCGAAGTTCAGTGATTTTTTTTAACGGTTCACTGTCGACTGCATGGGGTGCCAACAGCGGAATTTATACGGCAGTAATTGGTAGAACAATGGTAAAATGTAACTGTGGTAGAAGCAGTGGAAGAGCTGCATATATAGTCGGACAAATTGTAGCAATTAATTCTTAGTTGGTCGAGTGAAGGAGATCGATCACTAAGGTCAATTAAGTAAAAGAAAATTGTCTGTAGTATAACAAGAGTGGAAATTAATACTTAATTGCTCGTCTAGAACGTGTTAGTCTTTAATCGATAGGCAATGAATTTTTAGTAAATTTGCTAAAACAGGTTGATCTTTGGATGGATTAGAAAATAATTAAATCTAGAAAACGGGTAAATTTATTTGACAGGTTAAGTGAAAACGAACTACCTTCAGAATTACTGATACAAGGTGCTCAGCTTCGGACAAATAAATGTAAGAGGTTTGTGTTTAAACTGTTAAGCGGATAAGATTCATCTTCGGTCGGACCAGGATTGAGTATATATTTCCCGTTAAACAAATGGAAGAACGACCAAGTATTTGCAGTCGAATGAAATATCTGTTCGGCGAGCAGTGAACCGGATGATCGTTCAAGTAGAAATTAGTGGCATTATTGTTGAACCGAATGGCAGGCAATAAACACGGCTTTATTCGGATAGGTTGCTAAGGACTCGACAGTGGTGTCGGTAGAATCAATCAGTAATTGACCGCAGAAGTCCGCCAGGGCCCTTTGACAATCCAGTAGAATTTGGCTAGTGATTGGACAAACTATCAATGTCTGTATACCTCTGAGTAGAACGGATCAACCGTTGGTCGGACAAGTAAACCAGCGGTTACCCGCATCTCCGGTTAATCGAGCAAAACAGACACGTGACGGTTGAAACAAACAAATTCGAAATAAAATCGCCAATAATTTCGGACATTCTGTAAATTATACAAATCGTTGCATAATTTTTCGAGAGAACGATTTTCAGCTGGCTCAATGATTTTATCGACACGCCGGAAGATCGCGGACGATGTAAAGCGTGCGGGAACACCGTCATCGAACGATAAGAATGCTTTATCGAGGATCGGAGAGCGAGGGAGAGACAAAAAGATTTAGGAACGATTCGATAACTTGCTGTTTACAAGGTATCCGGGATCCGATACAGGATTGAAACGCCACGATAGGATTTAAAACATCCACGGTCTGTGCACGCCGGGCCGAGACCTTTCTCTCAAAATTCGATACTATCGTCGTTCGGGTTCACTCGTAAGTCGTCCCTCTTGTTACGTCGATACGATAGATGGAGGTCGCACGGTAGCCACCTTAGTGCACCCATAAATATAAACCTCCAGTCGAATGGCAGGATTTACGCTGAAGCTGCTGTATCGGGTCCGGGGACGTCGAAGACCGACTTTTCGAATCTCGTATGTAGAATCTTCGGAAAACTTCGGCGCTCCATTCTTGTCCGCGATGTAAAAACTTTTACGGTAAACTGTTATGGCAGTTTTTAATGTCGCCGTCCGAGTGCTAAGGGTTAATGCTGCGAGACGCTGAAAGCGAGTACAGCGATGCCTCGATAGATGTCCAAGAGTGACGCGTACCGGGAGTGTGCGGGTACCCGTAATCACGAATATTCGGGTAGACTGATTCATTCGGGTCGATTCTGAGCAGGACAAAGTCAGACGATTCCGCAGAACCATTGCTGCACCTACTCGCGAAGATCCTCAATCTAAGAGGCTTACTTATTTTAAAATTCCTTTTGCTTACATTATTTATACTCTTTTCTCGACATTCGAATAGCGTATTGCGTGTATTTTAATTTAACGTTATTTTTATTGCCATCGTCTTACAAAAATAAAAACTAATGAAATTTTAAAATGACATCAATACGAACAAAATTGAACATAAAACTGTCTAGTAACATTTATGGAAAATATCTGATCAGTTCAAGTAACGATATTTCCTCGGATCGAATATAAAATCGACCAGTTCCTAAAATATTTTTCTCCGTGATGTTTATCACGCTCGGCGACAGGTGTCGTCAGATAAAACGTGAACTGTCGAATATTTTTCGACTTCCTTGTCTTAACATGTAGTCTCTATCTTTATTCAGAAATTATTTATTATCAGTATTTAAATCATTAAATACTAAAGAAATATTTGCCACTGACCGATCGGATTAACTACGAATGGTAGTCCGGTAATGTAGCGATTTTGTCCAATGGTCTCATTTTGCTCTGCTTTGTTCCCTAATATTCGTATGTCGCACCCCTAATGCGCACCCATTAGTAAAACATTTATCCGCAAAACCGTCGCACCTCCAATTTAAAATATCGCAAAATGTGATGCGTTTTTAACGCTAGACTGTTTAGAGAAAGGAAAGAAACGGATTTGGACAGCTTCTCCGCGTCGATTAGCAAGTTTGCATCACGCGTGTGCCCAGCGTCTAAGAACGGCGAGACGCATGCAACAGCAACGATTATCGCGATGGGAAGTTTCAGCGAGTTCCACGGACCCGGCTGCGAACTCGCCGAACTCTACCTTTGTTTCAACTGCCCCCGTGGAACGCGTCGACTTCTATTTTTCCCCGTTCCCGTTTCCGTTTCTTCCGACTCCCCAGGACAATGGCGTCCTGTCCCGGCAACTTCTGTCCCTGTAATTGTAACGCGCTTCGCTTACTTTCACCTGTTATTTCGCTGGAATGGCTCGCCAGGAGCTAGCACTGTTATTTCAGGTCGATGTTGCAGGAATTCGTTGCGCCAGTTGCAGGGTCCATCCTTTTACCTTTGTCTGGCCGGTCCCGGCTTCAAAGTTAACCGAAGTAACCGAGTTTAGCTTAACGATGACCGGGGATTTGAATCCTCGAATCCTGGAATCAGACTTCTACCCTGGAAGCTGTCTAAATTGTTGGTCTTTCGACGACCTGATGATTTTTTTTGGCCTTTGCAGTTTCAAAGGTCGCCCTTGCTTCGTATTCTCTTTGAAAATTCTTGGGTTGTCTCTCAAATCTTGGCAAATTCGTTAAATTGGTCTGGTATACTTCGCATAGTTACGATACTTGCGCTCGGTTTTTAATTTACTTTCCGTTTTAATTATTTCGGTCGCCGATTCTTTTATAATTCATAGTACACGTGCCTGGATACGTGGCCAGTGTGCATACTAAATTTCAGGTCGATACCGATCGAATTGCGGTCGTGGTGCGACTTTGAAATTTCACAATGCTAAAATGGCCAAAATGAACCTAAAAAAGAAATTTTTTCTTTGCTATTGGTCGTTCATTCTTGGTTAAAATTGTTACAGACTGAAACAACTGTAAAACATTTTTACAATAGTTAAACGTAATCAATGCAAAACAGAGTAGCAAGCAAATCAGTAAAAACACATACGAAATAGATAAACGTAATCAATACAAAACAGAGTAACCAGCAAATCGGTAAAAATAGATACACAATAGTTGAACGTAATCGATAAAAACATGTATAAAACTTTTCATTCGCATTCTCTCAGTCACTCGAGTTTTCCAAACATAAAGGACCATTCATTTACAAAAATACTGACAATTTTTTTTAACAATTTTCGATACACCATATTCCAATAATAACTATAATAAATACACGTAGAGCTCAGCTTATCATTTTAAATAAAGCATGGAAGCGCGAGAGGATCCGAAACTTCTAAGCCGGAGTATTTTCTGAATGCAACGATGTTCAAACCGTTTTTGTTGAAAAACGTTAAAGGGTACCATAGTAATCGGAACTCTCGCAACAAGTGCAATCTACGTCGAAGTATTATTATGCTGAACACATCTCAGTTTTTCCCCTCGTTCACTCTGTAATTTCAAAGGCTCGAGGAGCTATTTACTCTTGGCCGCGTAGTTGGAAGTTTTGCTAAATAGATGGATAAAGTTTATCATTAGTGCTTCAGTTAAATTTATACAATTTTGCAATTTATACAATTTAAAGGAACCGTCGAAGTATTATGCTATGTTACAACCTGCTTTTCAGCGAACTTTTAATTACATAATATAATCAACATGCTAATTAAATCAGCTAGTTAATATGCGCAGTGCATAGTATACGATACTTTTCAGCGCAAAACAGACTCAAAGACAATACCGCGCGATTCAATTCGAGATTAAATATTTTATCAAATAGATCCGATTAAATTACAGACACTACCAGTCAATGAATAATCTCCGAAAGAATGGTATGCACTCAAAAGGTAACTGATAATTAAACTGCAGTTTTTGCCGTACAATTTGCTGTACAGTCCGCTCGACAGGTAAACTTCGACTTCTCTCGATTGTCTGTTCTATTATAGTCTATTCTAATCTATTATTTTTTTAACATCTTAGGCACGATGCGCCACTATAGTGGCTCCAGCACACTCAATTGCATTATTAATTATTAAAGTAAATTATTAGAGTTAACGTATATGCATCATATCTTTAAGAAAAATTATAATTTACTTATCAAAAACTTAATTCCAAGCTGCTCTGCCGTACAGAGGAACAGTCCCGTGCAAAATTCAGGCCGTGCCTAAGAGGTTAGGGGTCGTTCACTATGAAGCAATTCTTCATTATGGTGACTCCATATGGACAACTGTCGTAACAATAAAACTGATCTGCATCGGCAACAAGGTTCTGGAAACAACATTTGTTTCTTTGTTTAACCATTTTCTATATAACTAAAGTCATTGTAACATCGTCAACACTAAGAACGTTACAGAAAAGGAAAATTTATATTTTTTATGCTGCTATGTCTACTTCAATGCTTGAATATTGATTACAAATGAACAACATTTGATTTCGTCTAAAAAGAAAGACGTAATATTAATATTTGTTAAACTTTATTTAAAATCTTCAATCTGCGTCCGACATTTTCGACATTTTACATTTGATCTACTCGCTACTGCTATAAATCCTAATACGTGGAATTGATGTGTTTAATATCTCTAATGCCAGTTTCTCTTTTACCACGGTCCAGTCGAAACGTTCGTTATTCCGCAATTTCGAAAACTTTGTGTCTGTACATTTTACGATCAATCGGCCCCGGAGCTCGCGATGGAAAATAGTGGCACCGCGGGAACTATGGAAACGCGGTGCCATTGTTTTATGATTTTCAAATAAAGTTGAATTGTTGAGTAGAACGTGGCGAGCTCATACAAGATCCTCGACCACCCTGGACTGGGAAAATATTCCGCGAGCGCGTAAATTAATTACTCCCGGGCTCGTTCTATCCGGCGCGTTGAAAAATGCATTAATATTACGCGATGGCCGAGCGACTGTATCTCAGATATGCATGCATATGCATCGAGCGCACTGTGATTTTTCAAGCGCGGTTTTTCGCGTCGAGTGGCCAGACCCCGGTGGAAATTGTGTCGCCGGCTCATTGTGAACGGCCATAAGGTATCCGAGCACGCCGAATCAAAACCATAATATTAGCTCGCCGGGGAAATTAATGGTTGCTTTAAATACGCTTCGTTCTACGATGTTACCGTGACAACAGTTGTTGTCTTCGAAATTTCACCGTTCCACAGCCATCTCTCAATTCCTCATTTTCCGCTTTTGCTTCAGCTCCGAACAATAGATATGCACCTGTGCAAATTGAAAATGCTTCGGCGCTTTTCGCGCTCGAGCTGCACGTTAATTTTTCGGACCGTTATAAATTCTCTGATCAAATTATTATAGTCGCGGGTGTAATTGCGACTCAATCTTTCAGACTCTCCGAGGATTCATTTTTACCATTAATTTTTAACACGTTAAGCTCCACGCCGAATTTCTGTGCCGTTCCGTTCAAGCCACGGTTAGCCGTCAGGCGGGCCGCACGCCGATAGACGAATCAGAGTATAAACAGTCGGGTAACGTAACGCGCGCCGCAATAGCAGAACGAAAAATGAGTCGTCGGTTCCTAGGGACCGATGAGGCCTGCTTAACGTGTTAAGCAGAGCTCTCAAAATCTAGGCTAGCATATCAGGGGACTTCAGGAAGCTACCTTTTATCAACCCCATTTTTCCCATTTTCGCCATTGATCGCCCCGAACTTTCAAAGTCGCGCCACGGCTGCAATTCGATTCCGATCGACCTGAAAATTGCCATACACTCTGACCGAGCGTCTAGAAACGTGTATACAAAATTACAAAAAAATCGGAGACCTATAATTTTTCTTCAATTTTTCACGATTTTAAGAAGGGGGTTACCTTCAATATTTAGCAATTTGTGGCAATATTTGGCAAATCGTTGAAGTCGTGCCACGACCAAACTATTAGAGCTATCGACATGAGCCCAACGGCAAACTCTTCCTTAAACCTTCCCCTTTAAAAAGAGCACCCCAAAATTAGGCTAGCATTTCAGGGGACTCCGGGAAGCCAACTTTTATCAACCTTCATTTTTCGCATTTTTCCGAATGTTCAAAGTCGCGCCACGGCTGTAATTCGATTCCGATCGACCTGAAAATTGAAATACACACTGACCACGCTTCTAGAAACGTGTACCCAAAATTACAAAAGAATCGGAGACCAAAAGTTGATCCTGAATTTTTCGCGATTTTAAGGCTGGGGGGGTATTCCCATTTCTGCCAATATTCGGCAAATATTGGGCAATCTTTGAAGTCGTGCCCCGGCCAAACTATTAGAGCTATCGACATAGTTCAAACGCTAAAATCTTCTCCAAACCTTCCTCTTTAACACGTTAAGCGCCATACCGAATTTCTGTGCCGTTCCGTTCAAGCCACTGTTAGCCGTCAGGCGGGCCTTGCCAAGCCGCTCGTCGATAGACGAATCAGAGTATAAACAGTCGGGTAACGTAACGCGCGCCGCGATAGCAGAACGAAAAATCTGTCGCCGGTCCGTAGGGACCGACGAGGCCTGAACAAGATTATATATTCTGGAAATATTTCGTATCACACAAGCTGTTCAAATACTGCAGGAAAAATAGCTTCGAGCGCAAAGGGTTAAGGGGACTTCTAATAACAGCATAGTATCGAAGAAGAGCCACAGACACTACATTTGTAGAATGTTAGAAAGCTACCCCTAAATTCGCGCCCTAAATTCAGTAATCGTCGCCTTGAGACGTTCAATGCGTACAGAAAAATCGTGACAGATGTTCCGTTCTCCTCCATAAATTTTTCAAAGCTATCGAATAAGCTTTAACAGCCGTCGTCTTGAAATGTAAAATGAAAAAAACGTGTAAAGAAAGATTGCGACAAAGTAGATGATTTTCCAAGACAATAACGGGAAGATTCTCGTTGGACGAACTTCCCGGAGTACCTGCCGGTAAAAATCGGTAAGATTAATGTTTCGGCGAACATACTCGCCGTCTACTAAGTCCCCGAGTCTTGAACTTGCGAATCCCCAAGATTAATCATCGCGGCGCGCGGCGCGAAGCGAGCGATCAGCCGTCAAATTAATTTTCCACAAGGGGTCCCTTTGAGGGAACGGAAACTATTACCGAAGCGATTACGAGCAAAGATTCCGTCTGACCCCGTGTGCCCCCTCTCTCGCCGTACACACAATGACCCGGAAGTTTCGAAAGGTTCCGAAGTTCCGAAATGATGGTCATTGGGAAGAAATCGTAGAACCAACATGCGGGCCCTTTGCGAGCTTCTCGGGGAACTGCTTCGCGGAGTGGGAAATCTATTTGGTCGGAACAGGAGTGGAAAGTTGCAATTTTAACGAGGTAATTTCCCTGCCGAACGGCCGCCGAAGATTAAACTGTACCCTCGAACACGGCCAACTCGATTAATTTGCATTCGCGGATCAGTTGTCACCGATCGATCGCTTCTACCCGGCGTTCAATTATCAACGATCCTATATCAGCTCGCTGGAAAATAAATACATGCTCGGTGATCTCGTTTCTGACATGTTGTTACGCGGACATAATGCTCGTATATCGGTCGAATTCGCATTGCCTGTTCGCACAGTTTTTCCGCCGAGACGCGAGACTGTTTATGGCTCTTTTAACGATACACCCGCTGCCGTCGGGTTTGTTCAGGCTGTGCCGGATTTAATGCGCCGAACTTTCCCAGTGTATTCGGCGCGTGTAAACAAGAAAGAAATGTTACATAGAGAGGATCCGTTGAACGCTTTATTGAAATGTTGCGTAGAAAAAAACAGAACTCCGAGGAAACGGTTCAGCAATGTCTGAACATGCGTAGTTTCACGCGATCTGTGTTTACCATCGGCAGTTATTAAATTAATCATAATTACTGCTACTGGGACTAACTTTAACCCTTAATGGTCCAATGGCTCTTCTGAGGCGACACTAAAAATTGCTATAATATTATTCAAGCAATTTTTATGGTACTATGTTTGCATTTCAAGAATCGGTAAAAATTCAAGTGTTGAACGTACAAATAATAAAAATTAATTTTGGAATGAAAATTTCTTGGAGCGCTAAGGGTTAACACTAAATTCGTAGGAAGTAGTGTTCCATTTCAAGATGGCGGACGTGTTTAGCAATATGAGAGTAACAGCTTCTCAAAATGGAATTTTTTACAATTATTGAACAAATTATTGATTGGGTGTATCAGGTTATATCTCTTTTAAAGTTCTCTATATATAACGATCATGTGGTAGAAGATTCCGTTCTTATATATTTTTAATGAAACCGTAGAAAATCTATGTACATAAAACGTTTACTATTTATTTAGACTCATAGAATACACTGACAAATATTGGGAGAACTTATTATATTTTATTTCACAAATATTGAAATTGAATTCATAGAACGCGATTGAAAATTATTTTTCTAAACACGCTTTCTAATAAAAGTCGCATTCAAAGTTTGCCTTATCTTAAATCATTGAGATAGATTCAAAATAATATATCGACAGTCTTAATATTCTTTCAATATTCGCACTTCAAAATTTTACCTATTTGATTATGTCACAAACGCACAAACTCCACGATCTACTTGTGTCACACGTTTTAAAAGATTAGGATACTTCTTTTCAGTGTGCCACAGTCATTGAGAATCTTATTGGCAGACTTTCTGTAGAAAAGTTCTTAAAATAACAGAGAACTGTTGAAGGGGAAAGGGTTATGGGTGAATAACGTACCAATTTCCTCGACTCTTTCATTTTATTTACTTATGTGCGAGGACAACTAGCGGGAAAGTCTCGTCCTACGGAAGTAGAGGGTAGGAAGTAGAGCTGCTACACTATCTACTAACGTCTACAGAAAATTTCTGATCAGTTCACCTAACGATATTTCCTCGGATCGAATACAAAAATATCCAGCTTCTAAAATACTTTTCTCTTTTTATTTTGCTGATTATTTAGATTGTATGAGAATTAAGAATGAATGGTATAGATGGTGTTATGAGCGAGCGAGAGAGCCAGAGGCTAGTGTGTGATTATGATAGTGAGAGATTATGTTCGGGGAGCTAGCAATGTGCGCACGCCACGTGTCATAGAGAGCGTTGATTATATTAATTATGTAAGTTGTGTTCATTAAATTTGTATGTTCTATACGAAAGTCTAGCCGCATTGTCCTACTTATCTAGCACAGCTGTTTCTCTAATAAATCGCAATCCACAGTTTTCTAGGTCTTTTTGTGCCAGTTGAATTTCAAATAGTTCCCATGTCGTCGCGGATGGAATAATTATAATCTAATGAATACCGATGGAACGAGAGCACTGTGTGCGACCACTAAGTCTCATTAAAGCCCAAAGTTCTATCAGAACTATCATCCTATCCTCTCTCCCCTCTCTTTGTACGTCTCTCTCTCTCTCTCTCTCTCTCTCTCTCTCCCCGAAGTATTCGACCACGTTTTTCAGATTTGAATCAAAGTTCGCTCGCGGCGCAGGGGAGACCGCCAAACTTTCATCGCGGTTTCTTTCATCCGTTCCGGAGCACATTACTCGCGCGAATCCAGTTATCTCTCCGGAAGACACTTCTGATTTCGCGATATGAACGCGGAATATCCAGGGAAAAGAAGAGAATTTGAGGATTCCACGGGGACGCGAATTTGGTTCCGTTTCATCAGCGTCGAGCGCGACTGCGACAGTTTCCGCCATCGTTTTTCCGATTCCTCGTTCAGGAAGAGGCACATGAAACGGCAACGGCAGCGTCTCCGATGAATTCCACCATCCGCGAAACCATCGAGCAAAGTTTACCCGTAGCGAATGAACTATTTATAAACTGCCACTTAAAGCGCTTCACGCAACTCGAAGAACTTTTCATTCATCCGTGGTTACGGTGGATTCGAAAAATATTTGAATTGCAGCCGCACACGGTTGGCGACCGTGGTAACCATTACCCAGCAGTCCAATGGCGTCTCCTAGGCTACATTAAAAATTGCCACAATTAACTATTGAAGGAGACAGATGCCGTTGCGACGGCAACGCCGAAGGTTCTTAACACTTTGCCGACCGCTCATTTATCGCATCGCCGTTTCACTGCCGCCGGCGAAATTCGCGCAGATTTTACTCTTCGCCAATGGTGATATTTTCGCAATCGTTTGTAACATAAGTAGTTACAATATAATAATTATTAAAAAAGACAGGTAAAAATAATTATTAAAAAATGCAGGTAAAAATAATTATTATTAAAAGTCAGGTTCAAAATGAACTTCTGACCAATCATATGTCAAAGAACTCTCTTCGTCACTTTCAGAGTATTATTATCGGTCTTCCCTTATTTTTTAATCATCTCGCAACGATATCGTTCTCACTGTGCAAATCATTATCACTTTCGTTATCGAAACTATTATTTATGTCTGATCACACATCGGCATATATTCCTTCACTGGAGAGCACTTCGAAGGATATTTCATAACTTGTAACTTTTAAGACGCAATAGCGCCTTAAGAATATTTTTGGGCCTTTCCACCCGGAGCTGTTTTAACTCTGTTAACTCTGTTTTACTGTTAATGTAAGATGAAATACATCGTGTAGAATGAAAATATTCTAGGTCAGAAAAAATGCCTTGGGTTTGGAGTTAAAACAGCTTCGAGTGCAAAGGGTTAAATGAGTGAAGAGGTTTATAGTATGGACGCCTGTGTTCCGCCATTTTTGAGGAACCGTCCGTCTGGAATGCCAGATGATTTAACAAAGTTATTTATTTTTTAATTAAGTTGTTCAGACAATTAACCTTCTTCGACTTGAGGAAACTAGGATGGTCTGGGAAAATTTAGCGACCCCATTTATGGTGGTTGAAAAAAAATGCGCAGTAATGCTTCGACGATGAATGATGATTATTACGACGATCAGAAGAAACACTTTGATCTTACAGTCAAAATGGCTCCGAATGCAAAGGGTTAACCGGCGGACCGCGCTACCGGACGCAATTTCTTTTCTCACAGTGAAAGTAGAGACTTTCACCTGGAAAACGAGCCGGGTGAGATTATCGTCGAACTAATCTGAGAAAATTACAACAAGATAAAGCCGAGTACAGTTTCCCGTCACGCTTATCCCGCTATCCCATCTATTTTCATTTCCCTGTTTCTTCTTAGTTCTCATCTCGCGTTGCGAACACTTCGGTGTTGTCGCGATAAACATTATCGTAGCTACATAGTTCCCTGCCACGGTCCATTTCCCGGACAGAATGATCTCCCGCGGTGTTAGACTGCACGCGAAGTAATAGAGGCGAACTTCGAAAAATCCGAAGCGGAAAGCCATTTTCACCGGGGGGAATTCGTTATTGCGTCGTAGAATTTTCGCCGGGCTATTTTTGACGGGGTCGAAGTGGCTGGATGGACCGTGGCAACGATTTTTATAGTTTTCAGGGCGCATCTTTGTTGCGGGCACCGTTGCGGACACCGTTGGCTAGCCGTTTGAAAAGTTGACATCCCAGGTCGGCGAACTTCAGGTCCCGGGACCCCGCTCGGTTTGCGAAGTATTTCGGAAGAGTCGACTCGGCTAGATTCGCAAAATATCCGGATTAAAGTAGCCCGCGATGTATTAAGCCGTCGGGCGAGGATTGTTTGCGCTCGCCAACGATAGATTTACCGACCCGCGTTGGAAAACTTCCACTCCGGTGCAAACAGATTTGGATAATGTGGTCGGGCACCGTCCATTGTCCGAATTTTGTTTGAACGCGTGGCGACACAAAATCGCGGAAATATTGGACAGCGAGTCGGCGAGACTGTTGCGAAAATCACCGCTAATTTCACGGTGTTCGCGATAAAATCCTCGTGTTTCTCGTAAGCTGTTTGGTGGCTGTTATGCAGTGGAGAGGGAGAGAAAGAAAAGAAAGACAAGGAAGGTGTTGCAAGGGCAACACCGAAGGTCGTCCGCGCCTAACCCTGCGTTCAGAAATTTGCAAGTCATAAAATAAAAGGCAGGTAGAAGGTGCGAAATACGAACAGACGAACGGACACTACGTGTGACGCACGTGCAGACACGAAGAAAACCAGACAACCCTACAATAAATCACGATAATCTCTCGTTGACCATTTCCCACTCCTTCAGATATACTCCTTCAAACTAAAACATTTATTTGCTGATTCTCTTATTTTTAGGTTAGGCGAACTCGTGCACATATTGTAATTAATCTACTTAATTTTTTAATAATAATCTGAATTCCCTTATTTTTAGACGAATCGAACTGTGTTTATTTGCTTCAATAAGTCTCTACATATTACATATATTTATGAATCGAAGGCGGATCAGGTACTAGCGAGAAACTCGTTCTACTGTCCCTCTGTCAGTGAGCGCAGGAGATACAGCTGCCACAGCAGTAAGTATTTCGAAAGAGTGGAAGAGGAGAAACTTTCAATACATCTTATCAACAGCATATGTAAGAATTTAGGAAAGAAAAGGGGTAACCGGGCTGGGAATCAAATCCGACACTTTTTGGTCGTAACTGATTGACTACCTCTCCAACCCACGGAGCCCTCTCCATTTTCTCCTAATTTCCTCTAAGCTGTTCTAATATCTGTTCCTGAACCTACAGATATTATTAAAAATAAGTTAATATAATAATAAGCAATAATATTAAATTTAACTTTTTCAAATGTCTCTATATCGAGATTATTTCGTATTTCAAACACTCGTTTTTGTCAAGAATGCATTAAACCCGCAGTCTAATGAACAAACCCTATAAAATAAACTCTTTTACTGAATTTAATTAAGTTTTGCGAATGCATATTGAATTTGATGTGATGGCTAACTGCGAGAATGCTGATACGCATTTTAAGGTTTCCCAAGGAAGAAGTAAAATGAGAATAGAACATCAGGACGCGAAGAAAGGGCAAACTTTAGTGAAGATTACGCGAGTGCCAGGAAAAATACAGAAAGTTGAAAAGAAAGTCAAAAGAACTCGTTCTCAGGAAGGTAAAAGAAGTTCTGTGACTGTGCTGGAGATTGCGTCAGAAATAGTTTGCGCACTCGAATGCTGTTTACGTTCGTTGTTAATTTCAGTTGGCATCTTTATTAGCTGATATTAATGTTCTCCCGCTGGCGAACGGAATTGAAAGACAAACTGGAGGGAAACGATGTTAGCCTTTGTAAATCGCTGTAAAATTTAGAGGATCGCGTTAATAAATAATTCGCGGGTCTAATTTAAAAATTTCTTGGAGCCCGGTCCTATCTCGTTCGGGCTTCTTTGATCTTCGATTCCTCACGGGTAGTACGCTCCTAAGAGATCGGACTCCCATAAATTGGTTCTTGGTCCTCCCTTCAAAATATTTTCCCATCCATTTGCAAAAGCTTGGTCGTGAGTCGAGATTTGACATCGGAAAACTGAAATTTCGCTGAAACTTCGAGCGACTTTCTTTCGAGCTGTCAGTCGCAGGAATTCCTCAAAACCCAGTCCTGATCTTTTGGAGCTGAAAACCGTCCGATTTATTGTGACATACTCGTCTGATGTTATTCCATTGTGGTTACGAGACGACGAGTTTCCTTATGTAGCATTCGCATCATTCGATTTGGCGTAACTCGAAATTATTCATACCTGGCTGACCATTGCTTGACTCATACTATTAGGTCAATCGGAAAGTTCTTTCCATCTAGCGTCGAGTAGCCGTAGCTCGAACTGTGGGTAACTATAACCTCTAAAGTAAGGCTAACATTTTAGTTTGAACATCTGTTAATAAAACTCAGTACACAACAATTTACGCTTGCATCAATAACTTCGTTTTTTTCTACATTGAAGATGTCGGAATTTGAGCGGAATAAGCGTCATTTGCGCGAAGTGTTAGTCTTTTGTTTCAATTGGAAGAAAACGGCAGCTAAAGCTCATCGAATGATTGTAGACGTTTATGGCGATAATGCTGTTTCCGATAAAACATGTAGAGAGTGGTTTCGACGTTTTAAAAATGGTGATTTTTCTTTGGAGGACAAAGAGCGTTCTGGACGGCCACGAGTATTCGAAGACGAAGAATTGCAGACATTGGTGGATGAAGATCCATGTCAAACGCAAAAACAAATTGCAGAAGCGTTAAATTGTGCTCAATCTGTCATTTCCGACCGTTTAAAAGCCTTAGGGAAGGTCTACAAGGAAGGAAAGTGGGTCCCATATGAACTCAAGCCAAGAGACATTGAAAGGCGGAAAACCATCTGCGAAATTTTGCTTGCTAGGCAACAAATAAAGGGGCTTCTTCATCGTCTCATCACTGGGGATGAAAAATGGATTTATTTTGACAATCCTAAACGTCGAAAAACCATTTGTGATCCTGGCCAACCCTCAACATCGACGCCAAAGCGGAATATCCACGGAAAAAAGGCTTTACTCTGCATTTGATGGGATCAGGAAGGTGTGGTATACTATGAACTGCTAAAAACTGGTCAAACAGTCACAGGAGATCTCTACCGACAACAAATTATCCGTTTGAGTCGAGCATTGCACGAAAAACGACCACAATATGAAACGAGACAGCGTAAGGTGATTTTGCTGCATGACAATGCTCGGCCTCACGTCTCAAAAATTGTCAAGAAAACGATAGAAGCACTTCGCTGGGAAGTGCTACCACATGCGGCTTATTCACCAGACTGTGCCCCATCTGACTACCACTTGTTTCGGTCGATGGCACACGCACTTACTGAAGAACGATTTAATTCGTACGAAGATCTCGAAAAATGGATCTCCGCCTGGATAACCTCCAAAGATGAATCATTTTTTCGACGCGGAATTCGCTTGCTGCCCGAAAGATGGGAAAATGTCATCGCTAACGATGGACAATATTTTGATTAACGTACTTTTTCATTTTCTTTCATGAATAAAGCTATACTTTTTGTAAAAAAACGGACGGAACTTTCCGATTTACCTAATACTTATACGACAATCGGTGAGTTTATGCTTTCTGTGTGATCACAGACTAGCAAAGCGAAATGTCAGATTTCCAAACAAAGTTTTCCGTGACAGAACATTTTTATTAAATTAAATTTTTGCTAATTTTAATGTGCTCCATCAGGTAATAAATTTCATTCATTGAGAAACAATTCGTTACTGTCTTCGACGCAATCTGTATTTTCGTTCGGTTCTCAATAATTATAATTTTACATTGCCATAAAGCCATTCTACTCTTTCATTTGAAAAGTATAATATACGAATATGTGACAACAAATTCTTCGTATATATGATCAGCGGTTGCTTTTAGTGGACTATTATTTTTGTCATTGAGATAAATCCATTTTCTTATTTAAATTCAGACGAATATGCGCCACGTAGGAATGTTACAATTTCCTCTTCATTTGAAGAGTATGTTTCATTTGAAGTTTGTTTTTCATGAAAAACAAAATTTGTAGAATAACGTTCCGTCTCTTGTTTCTATGCACTTTGAACCAAAACGAAATGTGTGTTGTTCGTAAACTCACATGCAAGTAGAAAAGAAATTTCGAACAAAACATCTTCACAAACGAGTAGAGAAGAAATTTTAGAAAATACATTTTCACAGACCAGTAGAAAAGCCGGAAAATACATTTTCACAGGCCAGTCGAGAAGTCGGCAAATATTACCGCACCAACAAATACAGAAGAAATTTTAGAAAATACATTGCCGTAAACCAGCAGAAAAGTCGGAAAGTATCCTTGACAAACCAGTGGAGAATTAATTTTTGAAAATACATTTCAACAGATTAGCACAGAAGTCGGAAAATCTATCTGCGCAAGCCAATAAAGAATAAATTTTAGAAAATACATCTTCGCAGGCGAGTAAAAACGAAATTTTAAGAAATACATTCTCGCAAACCTGTAGATAAGTCGGAAGATATCCTTCACAAACCAGTGGAGAAGAAATTTTAAAAAATACAACTTCACAGGCCAGTAGAGAAGTCGGAAAATATTTCGCGAGCAAGTAGAGAAGAAATTTTAAAGAGGACATCTTCTCAGGCGAGTAAGAACGAAATTGTAGGAAATGCATCTTCGCAGACGGATAGAAAAACCGTTTTAGAAAATCTATCTTGACAAACATATACGGAAACGTGGATTTTATACGCAAGGCCAAATTGCCAAATTGACCCTTTTCAGATTTGTTATTTCACAATTATTGAAGTTATAAAATTGCCTTCGTAGGAATCGATTCAGGAGATCTTTCCGTTTAATACTGGAACTATCGACCAATAAATCCAACGATATACATTATTTTGTGGTAACAACAAGACTGCGTCTATTAAAACTTCATTCAATTTTTATTGTAACATATGGTTCATTAAAGAAGTACATCGGAAAATTACTAACGGAAACATTTTTATAACTTCAGCAATTGCGAAAAAAGTAAATAGGGAGCAGTCATTTTGACTGGTTTGGCGGTTCTAGTGTTAACCCTTAGCACTCTAATGACTTCTGTGAAGCGACACTAAAAATTGCCACAATATTATCCGAAACAACTTTTACACCATTATGTTTGTATTTAAAAAATCAATAAAAATTGAAGTGTTGTGCGTACGAGTAATAATAATAAATTTTATATACACGAAAGGAAATGAACCATGTAGAATGGAAATATTCTAGGTCGAAAGAAATGTCTTTATTTTAGAATTAAAATTGCTCGGAGCGCAAAGGGTTAAACAAAAAACTTTTGTTAAAATTTTTTTTTGCGCGACTAAATTTCCCATTGAGTTAAAATGGCTTCGAGTGCAAAGGGTTAATTATACTTTGTAAAGAAAATCGCAAATAATCCAAATAAATGGACACGTTGAACGGCATGGTGGTCACCGGTGACCGGCTGCTTAACAGTGATTACTGTTAAATTAACAACATTCAACATCAATTTACTCCTGTAGAAATTAACCAGATCGTAGTATGAAGTGAGAACTTCATTATCCAGTAACTAACGATTCTCTTTAATAACGTTCGTTGCTTCTGTGAAAGAAATAAATGAAACTTGCCCAATGTCCGCAAAATTCGCTAGGCAGTCAACGTGTTAAATCTTGAGATATTTACGAGACAATATACACCCGTCAATTTAGATGCTCGGTAGGTTTAGTGTTTGATAACTTGAGAAATGCCTCTCAACTCTGATCCGGCGGTATGATCTCCGGGCGTCATGCACTCACGGCCGAAAGGTGTTGAGGAGCGCAAATCAAAAGGACGCTCGAAGGAACGCCGGAGTTCCGAGCGTTCCACTGCGGCAATTTCGCAAAGCCGGCGCGAAAGTTCGAAACCCATGGTCGCAATAAAACGGCCCGCATTACTTGGTCCTTAATGCTCCGACCCGAGACCTCGCTGAAATCTCATCTGACCGTGGTTTCCCGTTAGCGGAGGAATTCGTTTTCCGGCCGGGAAGGCGCGTGGACGAAGAAAACCTGGATGAAAAATGAGGACTCGCTGTCTTCCCGGGAACGCGAAAAAACTCGCGAAAAAAGAACGTGGATGCGTACGCTTGCGGTGCCTTCGGAGAAGCCGTGACCGGAAGTTGAGACTCAATCGTCGCCGGTTCCCCTGTGCACTGATTCGCAACCGCCTCTGTTCGATTTTCATACAATTATTGACACTAAAAATTAATTCATTCGTTCTCGAATGAATGAAATTATAGGGTACAGTGCAAACTTCGTTGTTAAGTTCCTTCCAATAATTATTAATAATTTTGACCGTTTGTATGAATAAAATAGGCAAGGTTCGCGTGTACTCTACACAAAATTCGAACAGTAGTCAACGTGTTCAAGAAGTACATCCGAAAGTTTCTGATGAAAACATTTTTATAACTTTAAGAGTTGCGAAAGAAAAAATTAGGGATCAGTCAAAATGACTGATTTGGTAGTTCTAGTATTAAACGCGGTCATAATTTGTAAATTGCGAATCCTCCTGCAAAATAAGACTTATAAGTTTGGAAATGTGTATCTCGCCAAGAGGCTAGCATTTAAAGGGGCTCCAGAAAAATTCCTTTTATCAAGTTCATTTTGTCCATTTTGGACATTTTAGTATCGCCAAATTTCAAAGTCGCGCCACGACCGCAATTCGATCGGTATCGACCTGAAATTTGTTATGCACACTGGCCACACGTCCAGGTACGTGTACTATGAATTATAAAAGAATCAGCTACCCTAAATATTTTGGCCTATTCTTCGAATCCCTTCGAAAATTGCCATTCTTTGCCGAACTATCGCGACTACAGACATGGCTCAACCATCATGTATTTCCTTAATTTTCTTTCAACGGGAATAACATTTTATGAAATTGTTGATCGTACACGGTCATTGAAGAATTTGCCTGTTCTTTTCGTCGTTTTGCAAACGACAAATAAAGTCTAGTCACCGTTACTGTAAAATAAGTCGTATGCCAAAAAGTCAAGGATGTCGTAACAGTAAAAGTAACAACAACCTGTACGTAGATTTCGTGACTCTCGATTGACGAACATTTTTATTTCGCATAAAGATCTGCAGCCTACTCGAAGCAACGAATGGCGACCGGCAAAAATTCCGAACGCCGCGCATTCATTTGGCAAATAAAACGTATGAGAAAACGCTCGCAATTCCTCCGACGGTCAGCTGTAAAATTCGGACACGTAAACCGAGCATTCGTTTACTGAATAAAATGCGGGTAGAGCGTTTTACGCGAGCGGAGGCGGTTACATTTGTGGATCCTCAACAGGCCGGAGGATTTCCGAATCCGTCAACGGACGGTCGTCACGCGAACTTCCAAATTGTCATGGTCGGAAATGACCAAAAAGTTACGGTTAACGCGTGTACCCCGAAAATCCAGAGAATCGAGAGCATCTGATCCAGTCTGCGGCCACGGCCAAAACCGCCGGGAATCCCCGGGTGCAACGGTTTTTCGTTCGCAGAGGCGAAGGGATTTGATGCAGGCCAATGGAGTGTCGTCGTAAAAATCACTGGTCGTGAGAGCTAACAGCCGGAGACCGACCGGAAAGAAGGTCATCAGGAGTTTTCCAAGCTTCCCCCGGTGGAATCCTCTTTGGTTAGTTCCACGGGAATATTTCTCTCTCTCTCTCTCTGTTTCTCTCTCTGTTTCTCCGTCTCTCTCTATATCCGATCAACACGATGCCTCGTATCTCGGAGATCTTCTAGTCCCGCGGCTTGATTATTAGTAAATGATGAGGTAAGAGGAAATGCAAGCGGGTTGCGACCCTCGGTTCCGTGGCTGTTCCAATGTTTAACAGTAATTATGCGCCAGGGGGTAGTTCCCAATTTACCGCGCTGTGAACTGCAGGGCCTCGTGTTCGTAAATCTTGTTGCCGTACAGAAGTAGCAGATGCAGAAATCGCGGTAACAAGAAACTGTAACTAAACATGACGGGGTAATACCGGTGCCTGTTACCATTCGGTGCGCTCCGCTCGCTGGGAAACGAGCAAAAGGGACATCCGCATCGATGCGACATCGAAAACGGTTTTCGCCGTGAATGTTTCACGTGAATTCGTTTTCCTCGGCGTTTTCAGCTTTCCGCGAGAACTGCTGTTGGTTAATAGCAGACGGCTTTAAATTTCTTTCTATCCAATACCTCCTATTTTTGTATCGAATCGCGTATGCAATTTGTGTACGTCAACGTGTTCTGTCAATGTTTCGGTAATTATGCAGTTTGAGCCCGAATCCGTCAATTGTAGCTAAATCCTCATTAGACTCCAAGGGCGATAACAACTATTATTATTCGTCTGGGATAGTGGTTGCCAAACAATTCTTTGTGGTCCTGCATCTTCCTCATCTGACGAGGATTGAGTACTAAATTCTTCGTCACTGTCAGTGACATTTATCCGTCGTCGGGGAAATACTATTACATCTTCATCGGACTCGGAATCTAATAAGGAATCATCGGATCTATTACCGCTAATGCGTCTAATTCTAATTCCTCTGTTATTTCTATCTGATTTTGTATTCATATTTTGGGTATATGATGTATAAATCTGAAAACAGGAGAAAGCACAAGCTTCATCCTGAATGTACCGAAATCTGCCATAATAGCCCACTGTAACCTCAAAGTTACAAAACTGTATCATAAAAAAGCAGTAACAAATTGAAAATTGAAATGCAAACAAATAGGTTGTTATTCATATACGAACCCAGAGATAATAGTGCATTATGTGCACTATTTTTAGTTTGGTAATCACTGACAAAAGCACAAATAATATCAATTGGATCAAATGGTTTCGCTTATTTTTACTGCAGACAGTTTGCACAGAATTTATTTTGTTATTTCAGGTTGATGAGCCTAGCAACGGTCATAAATATTAAGATTGATTGTCTTGGCAACGTTATAGAATTAAGATTTATCCGCCAACTCAAGAAAAGAGCTATAATTATTTGGTAAAATGTCGATAAATTAAAATGTGTTAACTTTATCCATAAAATGGAAATAGGTAGATCAAGAAATGTCTTGAACTCGGAATTAAAATAGCCTGGAGCGCAAAGGGTTGATGTTGAAAGAATCGCAGCAACGGTAACGGCGACGAAAATGATAATCAATATAAAAATTGAATTTCGTCTCACTGGATAGTGAAAATCATCCTCTGTGCGGCTTTTTAGAGAATTCTAATGGTTCGGCTGAAATCGTAAAAACAGCAACACCCCGGTCGCAATCTTTTGACCCGGGTCTGTTGGTTTATTAAATATTCACCGTGCGCGGAACCCGTTTTGCACGCAGCCTGTATCGCGGGCCACATGCAAATCAGCCTAAACAGCCGGCGACTAACGGGCGCCGGGAAATTTCTGGAACGAAAACAGCCGGGTAATGCGGCGGGCTGACAATGGAAACGTTTGATTCAGTTAATGAATGCTTGTCGAACGGCCGGGATTATCGTGTGCCCATCGACGTGAAATATGATCGCGCGTAACTCGGGCCGCGACAGCTACGGTCGTATAACGACAACGGAAAAGACAGAAACACGCTGGTCGGTGTCCCCTTGCACACGCACAGATTGTCGTACAAACACCCGTCTGCACGGCGTACCTTTCAAGAGTTGGACAATCGTTCGAAATGAACAATGGATAACCGGTGTGGCGAGCGAACGATTGTCGATGGACGCTTCCTCTATTTTAAATATTGCATCGCGACCGGAGAACATTTCCTGATTGTCCGTCGGACAATCAAGGACCGGCTGATTGGGATCGACGTTATCGGGAAAACCACTCGAACCGAACTTCCGACAGGAATTGCTTACAACAATTTAGCTGCCCACCGCGTGCAGATAATAATGCAAAGGGGTTATTGGGACAATTGTAATTACTTGCG
>CM052097.1:17166023-17217820 GCA_028453745.1 Agapostemon virescens | reverse complement strand
GTAATTACTTGCGCAGAACGGCTTCGTTTTATTCCTCGTTCCGCCCTCGGAGGTTACACAGGTGAAATCGCATTTTTCGGTGCTTACACCGACCATCGATAGCGATAATGGTGTTGGTAGATATTAAAATTATTAGATAAGGAAACGGCAAGTGATTTGCTCCGTTCAGAATTATATTGAATATTGTTACCGTCGGAAAAATGGCGAGTTCTACCTCATTATTCAATTATTGAAATTAAAGTGGTGCATTTATGGAATCACTAGAAGTGATTGCTTACAACAATTTATCTGCCCACCGCGTGCAGATAATAATGCAAAGATTGCAAATATTGCAGCGATTAAATTATAATAAATCCTTGTTAAATAAATATCAGCAAAAAGGTTATATCTTCATGAAATATAACCAAAAATATATTCTACAAAATTCATAAATTCACCAAGAATTATTAAACGAAACAATGTGAAGTCGCACAAGTGAAAATAAAATCGAGAAATTCGAAAATGCGAGCATATGAACTTCGCAATAAAATAATTAATAAATTTAATCATTTATCGCTTCGTTTCAGTTTGGCGTTTCGCCGTTGTGCCGATTTAAGGCCATAGGAACGGATCAGGTTTATTATACGGGACAGAGAAGGATCAAAGCCTCTGCAAATCCTTTATGATCTCCTTTCGAGCAGACTGACCACAAGAACACGCACCGTACATTTGAATACGCACGGAACAGGAGCAACCTCAAGATCAAACTTTGCCAATCCAGATGCTGCACAACCGTCCTAGGATCAAATTTCGCGTCGCCATGACCTGGCCCAACCACGACCCAATCCAGAAGCAATCCAACTCGCTTCAGCCGGCCGAAGTTCGCCCCCAATCTTCAGGATTTCCGCAGCAGCGACGCCCCCGCACCACCCTAAAGTCGAACAGGCCGTATGATTTATCCGGCGCGTCGTTCCAAGATTTATAATCAAACTTCCCGGAAATTCGGCCTGCCGCGAAGAGAAACTTATGCTTTATCTATGCGCCGGGACAATGGCCAGGCTCGGCCAATTAAACTTTTCCGATGGCTTGAAACGCTGCCTTTGACCGCTAATCGGTGTTTCGGTTTCACGCAAAATCCACCGAGCTCAAAAATTAGCCAGTGCGCATTGCTTTATCAAAAATGGCAAGATTAATTCATTTGGATTATGCAGGATCTTACGAAAAAGAAGACACCTGACATAGCGGGTCTTTTTCTGTGACCATGTTTTCCGAAACACTATCTTATTGTTCTCTTTCTCTAGCAGTTCCTCTCTTTTTGCGATGTGTCCCTAACTTCAGTTCGTTGCGCCTCGTCCGCGACGTTTGCTCAGTTCGCATAATCGTTGACGCCATTTTGAGAAATCATCTCTATCACGATATTCGTCTCGCTAAAGTATTAATTGTTTTTCCTTGAACATTTTCTTGCCTCGTCGACAACAATGGAGATATTTCAAATGAAAATTTTAGATATTATTGCTTTGTAAGTATGCTCACTGCGATCTTATCGACTTTGAGTAATAACTAGTCAATTAGTAAAGTCAGAAGAATCGAATAAACGAAGTTATTAAAATTATTGGAAGAGGGAATACGATTTCATAATTTATCTTCTGTTTGATATAATTTCCTTGCACAATTTTGTATTTTGCAATGTTCTGCAGTCTAGTAACAACAAATCTGGCTATTTATATTAACCCTTTGCACTCCGAGCAATTTTAATTCCAAAATAAAGACATTTATTTCTACATAGAATTTCTGCATATAAAATTTATTGCTATTACTCGTACGCGCAATATTTTAATTTCTACGGATTTTTTACACGCAACCAGAATGAGGTCAAAGTTATTTTAGTTAACAGTATGGCAATATTTAGTGTCGCCTCAGAGGCGCCATTGGAGTGTTAAGGGTTGAAACCACTGAGTGAGTAATAAATGCCAATGATGTATATTCCTTTATGATAACTGCAAGACTGCATTTAATAAGACCTCGTACAATGTTCAACCTAATGTCTGCTTCTGATTTTTATAATTTCTATAATGGTGGGAGACAAAATTAGAAAACAATCGTTTTAACCGACTCGGTTGTTCTAACGTTAAAACTGATTAGAATTCTCGAGTGTCGGGTTGTGAAAATAATGCACAGTTTTCGTAAAACGTTTTTCTCACTTAATTTTAAGTATCGTTTCAAAGTGGACGCTTCGAAACGGCAATTGTTATTGCTAAAATCCGATACATATTGAATTTGATCCTACCGTTGTTCGACCAATTGTTGCGAGAGTAACGATCAATTTATGGCCCCTTTTATTTCGCTTTATCATACTAATTTATAACCGTGCTCATGATATCTGCTCGTCGAATCGACCGTCGATACTTTCCGACACTGAATTCGGGAGAACTCGAGCTGCGGATCGATTTACAACGTGTCAGAGTAACGTATGGCAACAATTATCTCGTCTCAGTCATCGAAATTTGTCAACAGTAACTTCGACGAGTATCGATTGTGCAGTCGCTCGCTGGACCATCTGGGCTCTAGTGGACATTGTTCTTGAGTGCATCGAACAATGCAACCTACCCAACTGACATTCACCGATAATGATACAGCTCCGATAGAGAATTCCTAGAAACATGTATTACACAAACTATTTTTTTTTTCAAACCGTCGTCATTCGTATCGACGAGGTAGACATGGACCTGAATGTTGCGGATGGAAAATATTCTTCGTCGAACGACCTGGAAACTATCAGCAGATCTGTTTTTTTCTTTCATTTCTCTTTTAAATAAATAGACTGTGAGTTTTTATGCAAAATAAAAATCGTCTGTATCGATCGCAAGATATTTAAACTAAGTCTATTTTTTCTTTTAGTCAATTTTTAGAGTTGGAAACTATTGATACTTTCTTTATTCTGTTTTATCAAACTCGATTTACTAATATGTAATACACATTTATTTGGAATTTCTCTCTCGACTGTGACACGCGGATCGAGAAAACTAAACTGGAACTGATCTCTCGCTATAAATGGAGGTTTAAGAGACATACATATGTTTATAGATATATATATATAGATTCCTTATACTTGTCGGGCAGTAACCTAAACATTCATTCTGAGAATCGACAATCTACATCAACTACAATGATTCTTTTACATGCACCTAAATATACTAAGCAAGATTTGATTTCAGATTTTGATTTTAAATAAGCACGAACTTTAAATAGAAACGATACAATGATATTTTTAGATATTTAAAATGTTTTAATCGTTTCGTATTTGACCTACTCGTTTTGTCATAAATGCATAATATCAGCAATCTAGTAATAAATGATTTATCAAGATTCAAAACTAGTCCATCATTCATTTCAATTCCATTGACATAAGTGATATTGACACAGTAGACTCTCGTTTGATCGAACCTCGTTTATGCGCATCAATTAATACTAAACCTCACACATACCAACCTCCTGCTGTATGAACTACAGCCCGGCGGACTATTAATTATACGATTTAATTGAATTTTTAATTATGTACATTGAAACTTAATGAAACTGGTGACTCTGAAACTTTTATGAGACACATTTGTTCGGATTTTTTGGAGATTTTGTCTTTGAAAAATCTGAAACAATTACGTACATAATAATACGCAATTATTGAAATGACATAACCGCGATTATCTGATAAATCCAATGTAAAATGAGTAATATTTTAAACATCGTTGTTGCAGTAAAAAATCGTTCTTCGTTTTCCACGTGAAAATCGCCTTTTGAATTTTTTTAACCACTCGAAGCACTGTGATTTACAAGAGTGTGCTCACCATAAGCTTCGAAAAGCATTCGATGCGACTCCGCAGTAGTTTTCTTCAAATGGTAACGGAAAATCAATGCTGTTCGCGAATCGTGGTTTCCAGGCACAAAATTCGACGTGTTCAACGCTATTAAAAACTATGCTGTTGTATGAAACTTGTATGGCTATCAGTAGAAAATCTTTATTGGATGTGGAAACAAGAAAATTGCGTTAATGACGCGGTTTGACGATAACCACATTAACAGCTAGCGCCACTTATATACAAATTCCGGCTTCACATTTTCAGACGGGACAGTAATAAGAAAGTTCCGAACATTTTGCGTCTGCCATTCGAACACGCAGAGAATCTACCTTTTTCAGGAAAAAACACTTTCTGCAAAGGAAAAACAGGGGTTCGAAGCCGTTTCACCATCTATACAGAGAAACCCTTCGCGAAATCAGCTCGCTGATCGATTTTATCGAGCCTTAGAAATTTGTCGCGCGGCTCGCGGAACCTCCGTCCGATCCAGAATGTCGAATATCGCTGAAACTTTCCCAATAGGATTCCGCGAATTGTATCTTCCGTTTCTGTGAGGATGCTGGTGCGTTGCGGATTGTTCGAGGAGCTCGTGGTCGCTCTGAATCAACCGCCCCCGCGAATTCTACCGTAAACCTGATCGATTCTGCACAGCACAATCCTTCATATCTCTCTCTCTCTCTCTCTCTCTCTCTCTCTCTCTCTCTCTCTCTCTGTTCCGCAACCGCGTGAACAAGTTAAAAACAGTTTACCGGGGCAGCAGTCGAAATCACGCGAGTTCTCAACCCGAATAATGTAACCATTTAAAACTAGTCGGTACAGATACTTTAAATTGCGCATAACTTCGCCGCAAATTGGGAAAACTAGTTTATCGTTCACCCCTTGCCGTATCGTGACGAGCCAGACTCGTATCGAAGATTTTAAATAAAGTCTAACACATATAAATATTATGCCTTTTGTTTCTCGACGAAATCAAATGTCGTTAATTTGTAGTCAATATTTACCGCCCTTTTTAAATTCCATTCTCAATAAAATGGAATTTGACGCGTCCGAAGAATACTATTTAACTGACTCAAATGAACATTTTATGTCGAAATTTACATTGCATTAACATAAGCATTATAAACAGCTATACCAAGCAGATAAAAGAACACTTTTTATATCCCTTGGTAATCGAATCGAATCGAATCGAAATCGATGCACGATTTTCGACGTCCGCCAGAGACAGTTCTCGACGTCTCGAAGACGTCAAAGTCTGAATCAAAATGGCGCATGAAATGGATGACGTCTAACAGAAGTCATTGTATGCCAAGGAGTTATTGTATGTTAAGTATCGCAGTAGATATAGCAGTATAAAAAATTGTCTTTTCTCTTCTGTAACATTTCTAGCAATAATAATAACTCTATTATTAATTATAATAACATTAGTTGTTAAGAAAATGGTACGGCAAAGAAAAATGTTTGTGACAATGTACGATCATGCAATTTACTCGTCTTATAACATACTATAAACGCTGTGTTTGCACATCCCATCGACGTGAATTGGAAAACAGTTATTGGCTTATTGCTAATCAATTTCGAATCAGATTGAAACTTTTTGTATAATATAATTGTTTGTAATTCAAGCAAAGTGTGCACGGTTTAGGGCGATATTACTAAATTGTTTAACACGCACAGTATGAAATATGGTAATTATTTTGAGTTTGCTTTCGATGGCTATTAAAGGGCAATTAGATTAACGTATTGCATGGAATGATAATCGTAACGGGACAATTATGAACGTACGTTAGTATACGTAGGAAACGATAATACTCGCCGAAGCTCGTAAGCCGTATTTTATTGTTCGTTTTATAAAATTATTAACGATGCAGATAAAAATTTCACACACAATTCGCAAAATTCACAAAATTCAGAAACCTTGAACGAATTTATTTATTGGTAGACTGTGCCAGAAAATACGTAAGAATTTAATCAGTTTCCAAGGAAACCAGAGGTCGAAAAAATTTGAATTTTCTTTTAAATTGTGTGTGTTTTTAATGGGAAACGTAGTCGCGCAAGAAAATTTTAACAAAAGTTTTTTTGTTTAAACAATAAAGCTATAAGCTCCCATAAGTTTCATGAAAATTGGATTTTGACATCTGAATATGTTCCCTTGTAAGGAATATACACAAGTCGCACATACGAGGTGTGTTCAAAAAGTATCGCGAATTTTGTGTTTTTTCAAAAATTATTTATTTATTCATGAATACCTATTTTGTCCCCTTCAAAGTAATCCCCATGAGATATTATACACTTGTGCCAACGGTTTTTCCAATCTTCGAAGCACTTCAAAAAATCATTTTTTTTTATCTTTTTCAGCTCCTCCTTCGATGCCGTCTTTATCTCGTCAAGCGTAGCGTAACGTCGTCCTTTCATGGGCCTCTTCAGTTTAGGGAACAAGAAAAAGTCACAGGGGGCCAGATCTGGGGAATACGGTGGCTGCGGCATCATTAGTGTGTTGTTTTTGGCCAAAAAGTCGCGCACAAGCAACGATGTGTGAGCAGGGGCGTTATCGTGGTGCCGCATAAAAATCGAAGACGATCCAAAACACGTGCAAGCAAAGCAGCTGTCAACAATTAAGTGAACATTCAAAATGGCCGAGCTTGTCGGCATAAGTGAGAGACATGAGTACCAACATAAAGCCACAAAAAGATCGAAATTCGAATATACGTAACCCGCGAAAATTCAAAATTCGCGATACTTTTTGAACACACCTCGTACTGCTCGGTAGTCCTAGCGTTACCGGTACTCGACCGTCACGGTGGTGATCACGGATCGTAATACTTTAACGGAACGATCCGTTGAACGCCAGTCGGTTGCGGTTCAATAACAACCGTGGCCCGTAATCAGCTCGAACAGCCTACAATTTTTCACTCGGCGCCGAAAGCTTCTCGTTGGCAGTCTTCGCAAGCACGCGACGCGGCCACTCTAAGCTCGTTAGCTTTCCGCGCGGCACGGCGCCGTAAGAAGCGTTCCATTTGCTCCCGACCGCGTTAAAGAGTCGTCGGAAGCCGACGAAACCCTTGACAGCCGACGAAATCCGCCGATCCTACATCCGTGCTTCGAACTGTTAACGAGATTCCCGGACCCTCGTTTCCCGAGATAGAACCGGCAACCGTGGTGTTATCTGCTTTCTTTTCCTGGCGAAAATCGCGAGGCTTCCTCCGCTGCGAATATACGCGTTAACACATATTTTAAGCGAGTCCACGATGGACGTCTGACTGTCGGGTCAAGTTGGCTTAACCCCCTGCGACACAAAACTATTCGGATACTCTTCAAACCTAAATGACTTTGTTAAGATTGCATCAAACGTCTTGATTTTTCTCGAGCAATTAGTTGCATTGATTTAATAAATTATATGCAAAATGAATTTTGTAAATATTGGAATTGGTATGAATATATTTTATTTGAGCCACGTACAAAAAAAATGTAAGTTTCATCTGGTAGATCTATGATAGTTATACACATGCAGAAAAATTCATTGAAATCGATCGACGTACACGCAAGGTACGTGTCATTGTAAATGGTGAAAATCGTAATTTTTCATGATTCTTGGTCAGTTTCTGCTTAGGCTCCAGAAATTCTTACATCTTTCTACTCGTGTCATTTTTTCCAGCTAGTTTTTCATTTTCGATAGCGATTGCATTGCGGTCGTGGTACGACATTGAAGCTGCACGACGTTGCAAATCGAAAAAATGGTCAAAATGGGCTTGATGTAATTATTTTTCATGCAGTCCATTGAAATGCTAAACCTCTTGTAATTTTGCAGGTGCTTTCCAGAATGTTTAGAGTAGGTTCAAGAATTTTTTCAAGCCGATAGCGTTGGTAATCTGGACAGGGTAAGTCGATTAAATATTGGCAATTTTCGACGGGGTACGTCGAAGCGGGTCGAAAGATGGCCTACAAATTTTGCGTCGTCGATTCTTTCGTAACTCCGTACACACGTTCCCAGACGCGTAACCAGTGTGTCTGCCAAATTTCAGATCGATAGTGATCGAATTTCGGTCGTGGCGCGACTTTGAAATTTCGCGGTGTCAAAATCGAAGAAATGACCAAGATAGGCTTGATAGAATGATTTTCTCTAGTGGGCCCTGAAATGGTTTTGGACATTCCAGGTGCCTTGAAGGATGTTTTGGGCAGGTTTAGAAATTTTAGAAAAAATCGGTAAAAATTAAAATGACGCACGTAGGAGTAATAGTAGTAATAAACTGTTGACGCGTGCAGTAAAACTGCTCTAGGTCTCTACTTTGGAATTAAAGTGGCTTGGAATGCAAAGGGTGGATATACAGTCGGCTATTTTCAAATATTCACGCCAGTTTAATTGGGCCTGCGAAGATCACGGCGCATCATTCCTTCTCGAAGTGCATCGAGAGGACTGAAATATCGCGCGTCGTCTTCGTTCCATAAATTACCATTCATTAGCAGTAAATTGCCGGGTAACTTTAACGAGAGATTACGTCCGCGCCTTCTAATTGATTATTATCGATCGATGCAAATTTTTTCCTCGGGCGTTTCCCCTCGTGGTCGTTGCGCTAGACTCCGATCGAGGTGCAGATATGACTGACATGCGTCAATAGTTGATGCTCTATATG
Organism: Agapostemon virescens; assembly: GCA_028453745.1. Taxonomy (NCBI): domain Eukaryota; kingdom Metazoa; phylum Arthropoda; class Insecta; order Hymenoptera; family Halictidae; genus Agapostemon; species Agapostemon virescens. Next base: position 17,209,362 of record CM052097.1, on the reverse strand, counting down.
AATCTGTTTTTTCTTTTGCGCACAACTCGGAAGATTAAGATATAATATAACATAAGGTAACATAATAACACCAACAGTATCACCGAAGGTTAATAAAAATTACTAATAATAATGTTGTTGAATAATAATAAAAATTTGAAGACAGCTTCACAACGTGAAATCAAGCTTTAATAAAAAAAAAATTATTATTTTGCGATAGTTTTAAACGGTGTTGCAACTGTTAAAAAATTGACAAGTTTTCGGCGAAAATGTTCGATTTTGTTACCGAGTACTGTTAACACGTTGAATGCTATGTCAGTCCCTGGGGATTGACGGTACCAAATTTACAAATTAATATATTATAGATAATTCATATAATATTACGAAATATTCGCACTATTTCAATAGATTCGATTGAAACAGAAAAACAAAAATGGGGTAAGCGAATCTTTTGCTTATGCACAGTTGCATTATTTCCGTTTAAAGGTAAATAAAATGGCTCCGCATTCAACGTGTTAATCGAGGGGCCGGTAGAAGGAAAATGTCGGTCGCGATCCGCGACGTCGATTTACTAGGCCGGTTCCGTCGGGTCGACGCACCGTACCGGGTCGCTGCTCCATTTTTCGTGCGGCCCGACGGGAAGAGATTAAATGGACTTCCTGTTTGCTGGCCGCGACTAATCCGTGTCTTGTTTCTGATCTTCCGCCGACACCGGTCGCCGCACCACTTCCGCAGACCGCGGTTTTTCTGACCCACTTTTTCGTACTAATTGCTTTCGAGGATTAGTTTCGTTGCCCCGCGCGTCACCCCCTAGCAAAAAGACTGTTGCGCGGAACGGCGGCAGGCTCGGCAAACATCGAGTGCGCGTTGCTTGTTGATTCGAGAGTTCTCCCCGAGCTTCTTACCGCGGGCCAAAACTTTTTCCGCGGGAAATTTGAATTTCACCAGCGCCTTCGACCAACTTCGCCAGCACGGCTTTTTTGAAAGGCTTCCTTCGGCAGAAGTTTCAGAGAAATATTGCACGCGGAGCAGATGGTCCGACTGAATTTTTAAGCTTGATACGGGGTAGATGCTAGAACAAGTTGAGACATCAATCATGTGTAACGAGAATTTAATGATTATTTGCATATGGGAGAGCTTTTAACACTTTACACGTAGGTTGTTTTTTTTTCCACCGGCGACCTTGAGGGTTCCATGCAACTGTCACTGCCGAGGGCGAGAAACGTAGGGGATGTGACCTACTGTGGGACGGTGTAAAAACCAAGCGAGGAAAGAGACTGCTGGCCAATGTTGTAATTGGTTACAAGGCTTTCTTTCATTCTTCTAAAATTATCAAAAAATCGATTTCGTAAAATTAGAGGTTAGACAGTTTTGACTTTTCGCTATGTTGTACTATTTATTTCGGAAAAAAGAAAAAGAAAATTGTAACTTGGTAAGATTTTATTATATTGATTTTTGTAACGTTACAAACTAATGGTATATGGAAGATCCATTATGAATTAACATTAGAACTACCGAGTAATAAATCCGACCGATGATTATTGGCTTTTTAATAGTAACAAAACTGCATCCATTCAGATCTCGTATATTTTGTCTGCTTCAATGAAGAAATTCAATCGAAACTTTCTCGTGAAAATGTTTTTATAACTTCAGTAATTGTAAACGAAAAAATCAGGAACCAGTCATTTTGACTGGCTCCAGTAGTTCTAGTGTTAAAGAAAATTTCCCCATATTAACCCATTCCCGTGCCATTTAGCTCGACGAAAATCGGGCCCAAGCGCTAAACAGACAAGACTGATGCTCGAGATCAGAATCGCGACTAACTCTCTTGCAGTATTGACAGGAACTAACATTCAATTACGATCGTACTGGCAAAAAATCATTCTGCGAGCTTGGCTTGTTATGTTTACGTTTGGCCCAGCTATCTGTTCGCGAGCCTGACTTGCAATGTCTGTGTTTGGTCCAACTATCTGTTCGTGAGCCTGACTCATGATTATGTTTGGGCCAAAATCTTCATCACCTGACTTGTTAAAGTAGTTCCTCCACTCTTTCTGGCACTTTTGAAACCGATGCAGTCCCACTCAATTTTATGCTAATAATTACATACGGTGTTCATAATTAATAATATGACTGTAATTGTATATTGGATATTTTAAGTAGCCATTTAACCTCTTAGGCACAGCTGAATTACGTGTAAATGATACAGCACTGCAATGTGTGACGGATAATGCTGTTCTCTACACGAGTACATTGGAATGAAGTGTTTGATCATAAAATTATAATTTTTCTTACCGATATGATATACGTATGTTGATTTTAACAATTTACTTTAATAATTAATAATACAATTGAGTATGGTATGTCTTACATCCTCGAAAGCCACTATAGTGGAGCATAGTGCGTAAGAGATTAAATAATTTTTATCGCATTACGTTGCTGTTTACCAATTCGATGCAAATCAATATGAAATGTTTACATATATAATATGAAATATAGTTTAACGGAAACATTGCGTATATAAAATGCATTTTAAAGTTAATTAACTTTAAAGTTTGAATTGTACTTAAGCAAAGTTCACACGTTCCCGAAAATTAGCTGAACAAAATATTCTTCACGAACGTTCGCTCGTTTTTATTTTATATTTTCAATTCCCGATGGTAATTGTTTAGTATGTAAGACGTAAAATGAGTTTTCTAGGAGAATGATTAAAAATTAAGAATTTCCTTGGTCACGGTCGTTTTAACGATTTTCCGACCGAACGGAATTTGATAATGCACGGTGCAGACATCGAGCGAAAAATTTTTAAAAAATCTCGATTTTATTTCAAATCTGATAGGATACTCATGCAGTGCACTACTACTGACACTAACTCAATACTGCTCGGAAGATTGCATTTAATACCGGTCGGACCAAATTGGTCCATAAAAATTAATACTGCTAGTCTAGCGCGACGACACTAAATTTTGCCCCGATTTTTAGCGGAAATAAATGTTAAAAGCAAGAGCGCACGTAGTTGGGATTTTAATTAAAATTTTCATGAATTTGGCATGCTGACGATGTCGAGCGAAATAAACCCAGTAACAGTATATAAATTTAGAAATGATGGGCAAAAGAGTTCGATGACAAAGCGCTACTTGCATTGCGTCTGTCTCGAACAAAAAAAAAAAAAAAGAAAAACGAACAACAAAAAAATCAGAACGAGAGGAAACGAATGTCGCAGGGAACTTCGCGAGCGTGCAGCGGATTTGTCGCGATATTGCATTTCATTGAATTCTCCAGTGATCGGCGGCGGCGTCGGCGTCGGCGATGGTCTGCCTCTGTAACGGCCACGGCGATGTACGCGATTTTATGAATAAACAATTCCCTTTGAAACCGGGGAAAAATTCGGCTCCCCGAAATATCGTATTAATCGAATTCCGAGCGGCAAATAAGCCGTGCGCAGCGCGGCACTCATTTCGCCGGGGGTTTATTGCGACAGATAGCCAATTCATAAGCTCGCGGGGGAGTTGTGTACTGTAAATTGCGCGAACAAACGAAAAACTCGGCAGAACAAACTGACTTCTGCCACCGTTCCCCGCTCCTCACCCCGCTCTTTTCCTCTTTCTCTACCCCCTGTTCGGCCAGTCTTTGAACTCGCGACGAACGAGTTAATTGTGCAAACAAGCGCGAACTAAATACTGACAAATATAACCAAGTTATTCGGGGAACAGCGGCAGAGAATTTCGCGGATGCGAATAATAGCGGCATCCCGCTCCACCACCTAACCGGCTTCACGAAATTCGAGGCGACGTGACTAGAGAAATCGACGTCGCCGTGTTTCAGGGATGCGTCCGTCATGCACTCGAAGCTACTGTTTCCGAGGAAAACGGCTCGACATTAGCTCCGAAGGGAAACGTTCAATGCTCTATTATCGCCTTATTCTTACAACGAAATTACGAGAAAGACGCGATAACGCGTCAACGACTGTACAGTCGGTCGCGAAAGTATTTGGACACCCACTAGAACGGAATAAATTTTTTTAATTCGACCAGGCAACTTGAACAGCTTTTACATGGTAGAAGTACTAGTCTACTAGACAATATACACTCCGGGACAAAAAGATAGCACACTTTAAAATTAACGTAATTTTATTTATTTAACATTACAAGCAAGGTTTTGTTTTTATATATTCTTGTAAAATATGTCTATAAACATACATGAATGAAATTGAGTTGAATTTCGTTAGTCTATACAATTTTATTTAAAAAAAAGAACTTTTAAGGAAATATAGTGGGACGATGATAGCACATTTCACTTAAAATTATGTATAACAATAAATAAACGAATGATATTTAATGCTTAATATCTTGTGGCTCCTCCTTTACATTTAATAACAGCCATCATTCTCTTTGATAGAGATTTACAGAAGTTTTTAATAGATTTTTGCTTGAATTGACAATTAACAATTTTTAATAATGTTAAGGTCTAAAGTAAAGTACTCTTTTACTACTTTTGCTGCGTGTACTACAGCATTATCCTGCAGTATCTAGGATAATAGAAATATATATGTTGTGGACGATATTTATCATATGAGTTATCAGTGAAACAAAATATGTATCTTAATCAGCTTCTAACACAAAATATGAGAAAATATAATGTGTTCTATCTTTCTGTCCCGAAGTATACGAAAAATTCTTTTGTGAAAACTACTGTTGGTTAAAATTTAATGATTGCATTTTGAGAACACTGGAAATTTCAATCCGTTCTCATCGTTGTAATTGCATTTCAACAGAGCTCTGCAATATTAGTGAGCCTTAGAAACTAAACTTTGAAACTAAACTTGTGAAATTTAATAATTATATACACTCCCGTCTAGACCGTATGCTACAATATTTCTTGAAATTATAAAATGACTAAACAGCGTATGAAATAGAAATTAAGCAACTATGATGAAAGAACACCCTGAAATACAGTGATCTCCAAACGGAAATAGCATCAGTGTTATACAGTGCAAAATAGTCGCTTGTATTGCTGAGCAGTGTCCTGTTTTCGCGTAATCGACAGAGAAAAATTCGACGTGGCAGAAACATCGGCAGTCCTGGTATACCATGGATCAGAATTAAGCGGAAATTTAGTTCGTCGACGAACCTGATATTAATTTCAGCTTGATAAAACAATTGAAAGCTTTCTACGTCGACGTCGAACTGATTGCCTCGCCCTCGCACGGCAGCGTGAACTGCAATGGTCGAGTTAACGGCGATTTTATGATACAATAACGACCAGTGCGGGAGAGAAACTCGCGGAATAACAGTCTAATGCTCGCCGACAAAGTGAGTGGTTCGTCTGATTATAAACGAGAGCGTGAAATCACAGTTGGAAAAAAAACGAGAGAGAGAGAGAGAGAGAGAGAGAGGAGCGCGCATTAAAGTCCTCGGCCCCGGAGCCCTCTGTCCTGTTGCTCCGCGAACGATTTTGTTAAATTACTGGGAGCCGGCTTTTACATAATGGAGGAGTTTCGAATGAATTACCGCCATCTTTCAGGGTGCTCGCGAGAACAGGGACGACTGACGAAATCGTTTCCAGCCCTCGTAAACCCGCGCGTCCCGTTGAAATTTCTCTGTGTCGTAACGCGCACGCGGTTGAATCTTCCGTCGGATCGATTTGCGTAATAAAAGATACTTCGTCGGCGATTTATTATCCCGCCGCCTGTTCTTGCGTACCCTCGTACAGTCCCTCTTGTGCTTCGCCATTAGGCCAGTTTTTTTCATTCAACGGGGTTGGCCAAGTGTTCCGTGTTCGACGGAACCGCCAATTTATTATACCTTATCCGCTCGTTATTCCAGTTTACCCGCTACGGGGCTGTAAACACGCGCGAATGAGATGTCCTCGGTTTTTATTTTCGTTTACGAGACCATTTCCGATCCCACGCGGCGATACAGCGTTGGACAATAATTTAAGACGCCGTACAAGCTTCTATAGCTTGCCAAGAAATGATATATGAAAATTGTTACAGCGAAATTCAGCGTATTAGGCGAAGATTTGTTCGAGAAACGTTGCTGCAGAATTTTATATCATTTCTTGACGAGCAGATATAAGCATTCCAAAATTTGACTATCGGAAAGCTTGTTTGAGGTGAATTTTACATTCAGCTTGTTTTAAGTAGATTTTCGACGTTCCTACGCGGTTGAATTTATTTCATATATTCGTAACATGGAAACGCGCATTACTCGCGATCTCCAGGACGGGCGTACGAAAACAAATTCGTGGTACGTAACGAAAGAGTACAAAAAGAATATGTAAATGGGATACAACTCATTCGTCTTCTGCTTTAACATTTTTATATCATTTTTAACATTTTTTCTTAAAAATGCTCTGAATCGAAATGTCTCTAGAACCTGCTATTTAAGACCTTTAAAAGACCTTAAAAAATATATGTCTTCGCGAGGCAAAATGTATTCAATTCTAGCAGTTTTTCCAAGGTTTTATAATTTTTACAAGTCATCCGACATACTTGTAAGAATCATCCTTCGTCCTAGGATAAAATAGGCGTTTCCGCGGACGGCCGGCGGCTTAACAAACAGACCGCGTAATCGAATTATACAGTTCCGCATAAATGAGGAGCGGAGGAGCGGATGTTTTCTCAAATATGCTCTGAATCGAAATATCTCTAAAACCTGCTATTTGAGATATCCGTCAATGACCTTTAAAAGACTTTAAAAAATATATGTCTTCGCGAGGCAAAATTTGTTCAATTCTAGCAGTTTTTCCAAGGTTTTACAATTTTTACGAGTCACCCGATATACGTATAAGAATCATCCTCCATCCTACGGTGAAACAGGTCCCGATATTGTTTCACTTTCATGGACAACGGTGTTCAAACGTATTCAATCATCGGTTGCCGTTGATTCGTACAAAACGCTGGATCTTCTCCGCAGATCGCTTTATCTTTCGAGTCGCGTGCTCTTTCCGCAACTGCGGAAAACGTTTGCCAAGAAGTTGGACATTGCGTAAACGTTTTTCGTGTACCGTTGTCTTGTGAACGGTCGCCGACCGTCGGTTTGGCCGGCGTAATCGGGACCGTTCAGTTAACGTTCAGCCTCGATTTGGCGCGACTTAACAAACAGACCGCGTAATCGAATTTTACAGTTCCGCATAAATGGCAATTAGTCACCGCGTTCCCGGCGCATCGTAAATGCATAGCGAAAATCCAGTTCAGACCGGATACTGCATACCTATCGGCTACGATTCAATCAGAACTAATTACTTGGTTTACGGTGCAGTCTGCAGAATTTTGGCGTCTCATATATCGTTAGCGGATTCAATAATTTTGTCCATATTTCCTCCCTCCCGTCGCTCTGAACACGTCACGCTCTTTCTCCTGTTGCTGCCATCTCGAATCGCTGCAGAGAGAGAGAGAGAGAGAGAGAGAGATGGAGAAAGAGATGGAGGGGGCAGGTAAAATGCGGTTGCAATTTGCAGCATCGCTGGCGAAATTCATTTATCAACCGTTCGAAAAATAAATCGTATAAACCGACGATTAACCCGTTCAATTTGTACTAATTGAAGTTTCGTTTATCACCGTTCATGATCGATCGACGTAATGTATGGGCTCTTACAGCGGGAAATCGTCTTTGATACGTGCGTCGGTGTCATCTATTCATGTCGCTCGAACGAGGAACACAATTGATTGTCCGCTGAAAAATTAGCATGCGTTCGAATTGGTAATCGATTTTTCTTTTGCTTGACACACGATGAATATTCGATGGCCCCCCGTGACGTTTATGTTCGTAACTAATTACTATGCGACGTGTGCACGCTTTTTCCGCGCTGGCGCGGTGTACAGGGATGAACTGTATCGCGTGATAAATAGACAGGATAAACGACATTCAGTGCCTGTGTCGAGCTACCTTAGAATTCTTATACTTACTCATGCTCGAACGAAGATATTAATCATCCTAATCTCGCAATTATGTCTTTCGTAGCTCCAATTTCGTTTCGCTCCAAATATTCAGCTCACTTTTTTAAAAAAATATTACCTATGCGAGAATAACGATGAAATTCGTTTTAATCGATTGGTTTATTTATTGAATTCGGTCAATGTTTACAATAGGGGCGATTTTTCCGATTTAGAGGACACTGAAGTACGTTTTCAAGGTCATTTGAACAACTTTCAGCAAACTTCAAGTCATTAAGCAGGGACTTGAATACCGAAGTTATCAACGCTGGTTAAATTTCCAGATTATTAATTTTACAGCTATTGTAATTGTAAAGATACTACTTTCAAAATTAACAAAGGAACATATTCAGATGCGAAAATCCGATTTTGATGAAACTTATGGGAGTTTATAGTTCTTTGAAAAATTGTTAACACGTGTTTTTTTTTATCGGCAACCATCCACTTTGAAGGGGTGAAAACAGCCCTCAGAGTTGGGGTATTTTTGAGATATCTCGGAAACCAGAGGTCGAAAAAATTTGAAATTTATTTTCAATTGTGTATTTTTCAATAGGAAATGTAGTCGCCCGAGAAAATTTTAACAAAAGTCTTTTGTTTAAACAATAAAACTATAAGCTCCCATAAGTTTCATCAAAATTGGATTTTCGCATCTGAATATGTTCCCTTGTAAGTGAATCAATATCTTTGATGGAGAACATGCTATAATAAAAATCACACGAAGTCTCAATAAATTGATTCTTGTCCCTTTTATAAAGCAACATATGCCAGTTATTTTTACAGCTCGGTAAGTTCACTGTTGCATCAGAAATTAGACTTCCTTACTTTTGGTTTATCGACAACGAAACATTCATAATTCTATTCTTCACATTTTTCTAATTAGAATGACAGCAAACGCGATCGCATTATGATTACAATTACTCATGTAATGAGTGATTTAAGTTCCCAGTGCGAAAGAGGACGACGAATGGGAATGAAAGAGAGGCAGTGAATAGAAACATCGAAGCGCAGTCAATCTATTTTTTTTTTCATTCAGGTTCGACACAATACAGAAGAATGTAGTATCTTTCCTAGAACTGTTGCTCGGCAGACTCGAAGATGCGACAGTTACAGAGAATAATATACACCGTGTTCGGTCTGATTATAATCAGAAAAATGTCACACACACGTTGGTAACGTTTTTGATAGAGACACGATTGAAAACAAAACACTCTTCTTTCTTTACAAATATCGTGTACATCTGTTTCACACGTTAAAGCATTACTGCGCATTTTTGTTAACCACCATGAATGATGTCGCTAAATTTTTCCAGACCATCCTAGTTTCCTCAAGTCGAATAAGGTTAATTGTCTGAGCAACTTAATTAAAAAATAAATAACTTTGTTAAATCATCTGATATTCCAGACGGACGGTTCCTCACAAATAGCGGAGCACAGGCGTCCGTGCCATACACCACTTCATTTAAAATATTCTTAACCCTTTGACTGCTAAAGGCGTACACATACGTTTTCACAAATCTATCAATATATACGAAAGGCGTAAATTTACGCCTTCTGCATTTTTTTTACTATAACACATTTTACTGTTTTACCAATTGATTCGACATGGAATTTAACACTCTTATCATATTTTTCAGTTAATTGTCTTCATATTGTTCAGTTACATTGCTCTCGTACGTACGCTCTCGCATCGTGCACTGATTCGTGCAAACCTATATCTTTACTGCATATATAAGTGTTTATTTATTTAATTTTGTGTTTAATTTTTTATTTTATCCATTCGATATTTTTTTAAATAATATAACACACCCATAAAATGTTTGGCCAGAAGAAAAGTTTCAAATCATTCTCCTCGTCTGAAAAAGAGAATTTAATTCGACGAAAAAGAAAACGCGTTTTGCGCTTATTAAGTTCTGACTCAGAATCAGAAACTGAGGAAAACGATGCTCTACTATTGCAAGAAATAAATGAGAACGAATTTACATCGGCCGTGCCATTTGAGGAGTTCAGTTATCAGTTGGTCGCACCAAAATTTAAATCCAAAAGTACACAGTTTTAATGAAAAAGATTCTGGATGCAAAGCAGCCCTGGACAAGACGTCGAAACCACTAGATTATTTTCAATTATTTTTTCCAGAATCTTTAGTAAATTTCATTGTAAAAAAAACAAATAACTACCATAATTATTTGAAAACAACGCGTAACTGTACTAGTTCGCGAATAAGGTTATGGCACAATAGTAACACAGATGAAATGTACTGTTTTTTAGGTACGGTAATGTTAATGTCACGAGTAAAAAAACTTTCTTACTCAGAATATTGGTCAAATGATAAATTTATAAAGGTAAGTAAATTAAAATAGTTGAAAAAGTTACTTAAAATCAATTTAAAAAATTGGATATTTTAATTTATTTGCATATATTATTTTTTTAAACCGTAAGAATGGTCTCTTAAATCTCCGGGTACATTTTTAGTCACTAGTCAGTGGATTCCTCCAAAAACGCGCCGCAGTCAAAGGATCAAGGCGCTGTTGCGTCTTAACAAGCATAATGATGTAAAAATTATTTTAAACAGTGCTGCGGCTATTTTTAGTGGTGTCTCAGAGTCACCGTTCGAGTGAAAAGGGTTAAAACGTTTATAGACGTTGTTCGCCTCTTCAAATTATATATCTTACAAACGAAATTATTTTGAGAAACTTATCGATTGAGAGTTGTTGAGGCGCAGAATGGTCCGCGATTTTTGCTACACAGTGACGCGCGCTTTGGTACGTAAAGAAAGCTTCCGGCCGCTGACGAATCAGGACCAGACGAGGATATTTTTCTCGGAACCGCCGTTGTTGTTTTCACGGAGCCGGTTACACAGGCGTGCTCTAATTTCCCCGGCGAAAGAAGGAAGCAAACGAGCCACGGATTGCTTGCGGTTTGTTTTCTTGGAGCTCGAGTGACGCAATTTCTCGGTTTCCGCGAACCTGCGCTTTTATTCACCCCTTCTCCCCCCCCCCCTCTCTCTTTCTCCATCTTTGTATTACTCCCGGAGAGTATTGAATTCGAAAAAATGCGTGCGATAAAAGCGTCGTCGTCTCGATCAATTTCTCGTGATATTCTCCGCCAGAGTCATACTCTGCTTTCAATTAATCGTTCGGCTGACAGGTACCATCGAGGCGATTAAAAACATACGAAAAGAAGGTTCTCCATAAATGTTACGAGTGTAACGATAAATTACTTTCTACCTTTCGCATCTGCGGAACCGATCGAATTTGTTAAACTTGTTGAAATATTCTTTTAAATTCTTTTAAACGTCCATGTTCTTTTCTTCCACTGTATTTCTGCTGCTTGTTTCGACAAATTGTATAAATTCGAATTGTTGGACTATTTTTAGGGCAACGAAATATAATTGCAATCTTCGAGAATTTCATTAATCTTTTTTGAAAACGCAAGTCTGTTTTTTTACTTTCAATGGATTCGGACGTGAAGTTTTCGCCTTCAAAACCTTTTCGTAGGTTACAACGAAAGTTGTAACCTCGTTACAACTAGTCATTACGAACGAGTTTGACCATAAAGGTTAGCTTTCCTTTTAAATATTGTATAACTGTTTAAATATTCTATTCTTTTTGCAAACTGTTTCTTTGGTTGGTTTTCTTTTTTCTTTGGTAACGATGAAATACTTTCTACCTTTCGTATCTGCGGAACCGATCGAATTCGTTGAAATATTCTTTTAAATTCTTTTAAACGTCCATGTTCTTTTCTTCCACTGTATTTATGTTGTTTGTTTCGACAAATTGTATAAATTCGAATTGTTAGACTATTTTTAGGGCAACGAAATATAATTACAATCTTCGAGAATTTCTTTAATCCTTTTTGCAAACGCAGGTCTGTTTTTTTACTTTCAAAGGATTCGAACGTGAAGTTTCCGTGTTGAAAACCTTTTCGTAACGAGGTTACAACTAATCATTGCGAACGAGCTTGACCATGAAGGTTAGCTTTCCTTTAAATATTATATAACTATTTAAATATTCTATCTTAACCCAGAGTATCAAAATTAACCTTTACTTATTCAATTTCGAATAATCGAGAAACATGAAAATCTTGAGTCGATATGTGTGGTGAGACTGAGAAAGAAATACAATGAATGAAACAGAAAATATATAAAGTGAATTTGTGCGAGATAAAAGGTGAGTGTGCAATTAGCGAGCGTCCATTAAAAACATCTGTTAATGATTATATCAACGAATTAACTATATTATTATTTATAATGCCTTAACAAATTGTGCGGGGAACATCAGAAAAATTAATGCGCGTACAAGAAACATACGGAAAAGCATATTTAAAAAAGTCACTTAACTGAAAAAATCAATTAACACCTGATAACAGCCTCACCGTAAGATTGTCCGATCGCATACAATTATAAAATTAAAGTACTACCACTTTCAAGCCTGCTCGTAGTCCGGCAAGGAGACGCTCCAGACAAACGGTGTTTCTGTTAAGGCGATTAGTATATTTTATAGAGGGTGGGGTCGTTACCGTAGTGCCGCAAACAGCATACTAAATTTCGTTTAATTCCACGCGGAAATTCCCAGGTGAGAGGGCTAGAGAATTTTGTTGGCAACGCGACGCACAGCGGCGGAACAGCAACGGCAAGCTTTACGCGGTCCCATAAACTTCTATTGACCCGTGTCTCTAGTCATCATGCGAAAATCGTCGCGTTTTACGGTGGCAGGCGTCTGCGACAGAGCGTTGATTAGACGGGACCGGCGTACAAATGTTTTCATTCGTCGATCGTTGCGCGTCTCGTTTCCGCTCTGCGATAGACGAAACGGTAACAAACGGTTTCGATCACGACACACGTTTCGCCGTATAAAAACGATCCGGCCTGGATCGTGTGAAATAATGAAAACGAAAATGGCTCGCCGTCGAAGCATGGCACAACGGATTCCCGCGGAATTTTCGAAAAGCGGCGGAATAAAATTCGGCGGACTGGAAAGTATCGGAGGAGGGGGGGAAAAAAATTCACTGCGGGAATATTTTCCCCGCGAGACCGAGGATCTATACCGCGACCGTTAAACCGCAATTATCAACGATTGTCGAAATGTGATTTCCAACGGGGAAAAAAAAACGCGCGCGCGCGCGTCGGTTAAACGGCCGATTCGTCACCGTCGACTGTTTGCCGTTTGTTCCGCGACGATGAAATTCGACCGACACGTTTTTTTTACCCCGATATCGTCGGAGTCGTTACGTCGCGTTTCCGCGGACGGCCGGCGGCACCGGTAAAAATTAACGGCGTACGACGCTTAATCAGCGAACGAAATCAGCTGAATGTAAAGCGAAGTAATCAGTGGCGATTGAAGCGGGCTGGCTCGACTCGGCTCGATTCTCTGATCGTTCACGTGAAATCCAATAGCCAGCGTATATCCGGTATCATAAATTTCCATTAGACTGTTTGCCCGGTTATTTTCTGCGCGAGCCGTCCAGAATGCGCGTTTCGCTTGTTTGCGACCACACTGAAATTATTTATGCGGCCGAGCATCTCGATCCGCAAGAATGCGGCGTTGCTTGTTGATGCGGTTCGGATTTGGAAGTAGTCGGATCGTTTCCTGGGCATTATGATGTATCGGGAATAGTCTGTTGACTTTTCGCATTTTAGTAAAAGATCGTGGTTGAAAGATTCATTCGAGGAAAAATTATTAACCCTTTGCACTCGAAGTTGTTTTTCCTCCAAAAATAAAGCTTTCCTTCTGTTTCAGAAAATTGTCATTCTACATGATTTGTTTTCTCTTCTGCACACAAATTTTATAACTACTACTTGTCTTTACAACAGCGAAATTTTTACCAATTTGTTAGACGCAGATATAGCGATGTAAAAATTATCTTAAATAATAGTATGACATTTTCAGAACTTCGTTATACAGTAACTAATAATTCCCTTGACCAACACTGATCATTTCTACGAATGAAATCAATAAAACTTGTCTGCAGTATATGAAATTAGCTCGACAGTCAATGTGTTATTTAATAAAAGCATGTGTTAATATTTAACTTTTAACCCTTTTATAGAGCCTCTAAGGCGATACTATTTGTCATACTGTTGATGAAAACAATTTTTATATCGCTATGTTTGTTAAGGAAATTGATTAAAAAATAGGTAAAAATTGAAACGTTGCATGTACGAGTAATAATAATAAATTATTTTATGTAAAAATATGTGTGGATTTTGGAAATAAAATTGTTTGGAGTGCAAAGGATTAAAGTACTGTTCAAAATTTTCATACGGTTTCAAACTGTACAAAGATGAAACCGGTATAATCGACACAGTATCTATTCTTTTTCCACAAATTCCGCCATATTTTTTATACTTATTAAGTCTATTACGTTTGTACGTCGCAGCGATGCTACGAATTTTTATGTAAATTTTCATTTGCAAATAAAGTGAAAAATATTTCTTTCTCTTTTATGAAAGATGTACGGTTGACAGGCCAATTATGATTTTGTCGTTTCGCAATTAAAGGTACATAAACACGGTCTTACGAGTAATTGCTAAATTAAGTCATTTGCGTATGCGCATACTTAACCCAGACTCCATTATGAATTCTTGTTTTGCAATTACGGAAATCGTAAACATGGTTCTGCGGAAAGTTATTCGGTAAATTAATTTATTTATGCGCGTTCGCACTCTGACCCAATTATGGTTTCTTGTTTCACAAATATTGCAACCGTAAATAATGGTTTTATGGGAAGTTATTCGATTAGTTCCCGTATTTGTCTGCGCGTTTCAAGACAATTCGCGGAACATCGCGACGAACTAACGTATGCTGCGTTTTAATATAAAATCGTATTTTCGAAAGCAAAAAGCAAAGAATACAAATTATTATAGATTTCGCACAATATAATTTCGGCTGCTTCAGAAATTTTCAAGACGGACGTAGTCTAATAATTTTTTAACGGCACGTTCCGTGTTTTCATTCTTCGCGAAACATTTTCGTTAATAACATAGAATTACTTTTTTTCCGTGGTTCATCTTCAAGTCTCTCATCTGGTATTCTGAATTTTTTTGACCACTTTTGCGGCGTACATTCTCTTTCCACAGTCATTTTGGTATGCCATAGAAGTCGACCGGACCGACTCGCCGGCCTTTGCTCCGTTTTTTAGCGAGTTTTTGGTAAAAATGTTAAGCTGGGGACGAACTCGTTGTACTAACTGATGAATTCCGAGTTTTTCCACCTCTCGGTGCATACGACTAATAAAAAAGTGATAAAACATACCGGACGTCGAACGCACAAAATGGCGTCCAGCGACCGGAGAGGATCCGTCGTTGCGACGACGACGAGTTTCCACTTCTTTCAAGACGACATCGTTCAATTAGACTACGGTACACATATATTTTTTATGTAGAATCTTCTAAAAACGACCGCACGTCGCGACGCCGACGACTTTTAACCCCCAGATTCATAAATATTCGTTTATGAGCCGTTCCTTCCCCGGCGCTTCCGTAGCCGAGTTACATTTTATGCATTTATAACACCGCAAAGAGGTCCGTAAAAATTCTATTTGCCGAACGACGGGATGGGTCAATAGAAATTTTCGGTTTTACGACGACCATCTTACCGAAAACTGGAAACTCTACTCCGCTCGGGATGATACTCTTGAGATTAGTAGTATAGAACCCCTTCAAGTCTGGCAAATGCGACGACCTCCTCGCCTTTCTGCACCATCAATGAAATTAAAACTTCTTCCTTGGCTTTGTTGATACGGTTGAAATGACAAAAGTATCTTACGCAAGCCTATTGCAACAGACTTGAAATTTTAAGAAATTCTATGTCATGATAAATAATGTAAATGTAGGATATTAATAACATAATTAATTGCAAGAAGTAGAAGACATATATGTATTTCCTTCTTACTTCAATTATTTAAACAAGCTCAATATAATATATTCTACGTTGCGATTGTAATATACAAATTAAATATTTATGCAAAAGACAATGTTCTATATTAATTTTAAGTAGCAGAGGATATGTACACGTTTCTTTTCGCTTTAAATTATTTATTTCAGCTGAAAATAATATATCTATTAATTTCTTTACATTCTTCTATTATTTTAACCGTGGGTTTGCGGAATGTGTCAAAACTACACAACCTACTATTTTTTTATATTTATTTATTTATTTATTTCCTTGCGTATATATCATAAAACAAATCGATAAAAATTGGTATAGATACATTCGTGTTAGTTTTATAAAGTAATATGAAAAATAGCCTTTTGTGCTTTCAGAAACCATAGAAACCATATAGAAGCCATAGACGAGATCAAACTAATATATTCTACGTTGGGATTGTAATATACAAAATTCAATATTTATGCAAACGACAATGTTCTGTATCAATTGCAAGGGGCAAATAATATATTCTACGTTGCGATTGTAATATACAAATGAAATATTTATTCAAAAAACAATATTCTGTATTAATTGCAAGGAGTAGAAATCATATAGGAGCCATTGACGAGCTTAAAATAATATATTCTATGCTGCAATTGTAATATACATGTAGGATATTTATGCAAAAGAAAATGTTCTATATCAATTTTAAGTAGCAGAGGATATGTACACGTTTCTTTTCGCCTTAAATGATTTATTTGAACTGTAAATAATATATCTCTTAATTTCTTTAAATTCTTTTATTATTTTAACGTTATATTTGCGGAATGTGTCAAAACTATACAACCTACTATTTTTTATTTACGATTATTAATATTGTAAACTTGTATCCATGAGGAACGAGTCAACATATTTATTTCCTTGGGTATGTATCATAAAACAAATCGATAAAAATTGGCATAGATACATTGATGTTAGTTTTATAAAGTAATATGAAATAATAGCTTCTAGTCCTTCGTACACCTAATGCTAAATGTCACTTTCTAATTTTTTCCATATAAATAAATGCAACTTTGGAATTATTACAAAACAGCATATATTAGACTATTTTAGTGGTCGATAGTTTCAGTGTTGAAACCTATTAAAATTATAAATATTATTGGTATTTGTTCATGATGGAAAGTAGTGAGAATTTATATACAATCGTCTAAGATTCAACAGTGTACAGTTAAGTAAATAGAATAAGGTCTGACAAAGCAAGTGGAGCAGAACAGTAACTGGTCAAACAGGTGGGAACGCAAGATGCGTCGGACAAGTAGAGATAAGATCGTGTATGCACAATTGAGTAGAGTAGGTCAGTCTGCTTACAGACAGTACGGAGTACAATTCTGTTCAAGTTATGGGAAAACAGAATCGGTCTGTTCGAGGCAAGTAACAACGAACCTTTTGTTCTGTGGAAAGTGGAATGTATCCGCCACTGGTCAGACGTGATACATTTTCCCCAAAACTTATCTAACTAGGACAAAATGAATTCAGCTTGTCAAAAATTCACAGTTTGTATTACTAAAACGTACCAAAAATGATTACACTTCATTCCTGTCTTCGCAAAAACAAACATTTCTAACAAAATAATAAAACAATAATTCTAAAAATCGAGAATAAACATTCGTTTCTTCTTTACGATTAAATTCTGTAAAAATAAAGAAATAGCTACGTGAATTTCAACGATTTTCCTGCTGTCTTTTGTTTATTATTACAAATATTTGTCAAACAGAATAAACATTAAAACGCAACATTATTCTGTCCAGCAAAAGTTAAGGTCTTTCAAATTCCGCGGGAACAAATGAGGTATTAATAAATTATAATAATATAACTGAACGCACCGTTAAACATTCATATTGCGCATAAAGCTGAAACAATCCAAGAAATTGAACATTTTCTCGACGATTTGTATCCACGGTGAAGTGAGCTCGAAAATAATACGAAATCTACCTGAAACTTAATCGAAATTATTATCCTTCGCGATTTTGTCATACAAAGATACGAAGATAATAATGGAAAATAAATACAATCGTTTTTGGGTTCGGTCACCGGTGAAATTGGTTCGTTTCACGGACTGTAATAAGCAAGCTCGCGCACGGAAAGCATAACTGTTGGTTCCACGGTCCGAAAGGAAAAAATTATGGTCGCTGGCCGCGTAATTTGCACGGCCGCGTTTCGAGGATCGTTGGTACAGGTTTACGAACCCGATCGTTATGTCGAAGTTGGGACCGTGATTTCGGCAACGATACTGTCGTCGTTGCCGACATGCATGCTCTCTCCCCGTCGAGAGTTGTCAGAAACAGGGTCGCTGCCTTCGGATCCCGGTAATGTTTCCAACTTCGATTATGCTCTGCCATTCGTTACCCTATATCGATTTAGCTAATCGCGAATTCCACTTGGAAAGTTGCTACGGCGTCGTTGTAACCTACCGCGATATATGCGTTTACGCCGGAAACCGCAATGTTCATTACGGCCCCGTGGACCGCTCGCTCTCATAAATTATACTCCCGAAAACTCTGCTTTCGATTTAATGCGAACGGGACCGGGGAATTTCAATTTCGCGCCAGGCCACCCCCCACCCTCCCAAAGCAGCTTCGTGTTTTTCCATTCACCTGCGCCCGAACGAATTTATCGCGCTCCTGAAACTCTGCGGCGATCTTCAAGGTCGGCGTGAAACTTTCTAACAAGTCACGCGACAAGTTTCCGAAAAAATTTACTGTCCGACTTCGAGAGACTTGCTGGAACACTTTTCACGTCGCAGTATTTGCATTTGAGAAGTCGGTAATAATTTAAGTGCTTTACATACGAGTAATAGTGAGAAACTTTGTACGCGCTTCGAGGTCGAAAGTGTCAAAACTGAAATTAACCCTTTGCACTCCAAGCAATTTTAATTCCAAATGGTACATGCTTTTGTGCATATAAAATTTGTTACTATTATTCGTACGTACAACGCTTCAATTTTTACAGATTTTTTAAATGTAAACACGGTAATGTAATAGTTGTTGCAATAATAGTATGGCAATTTTAGTGCATTTAAGTGCTAAGGGTTAAAATTGCTTGGAATGCAAAGCCTGACGGCTCGAGGTTGTGCAGACGCTTGGAGAGACGCATTCGTTGACACACGTTTAGAAAGTTAGGGATCTTTAATTATAGCAGGCGCTTCGAGGTCGTACCGCTATTTCAAAGAACAAGGATAGTACTCATGAAGGATCTGGCCACGGAATGGTGAAGATGGGGATGCCTTCTGGTAACGGGACTGTATTTATCCATTCAGCACTTACTCACAAGTATCGAGGAACACGTTCCTTGAATGCTCAGGGTAAATTTCTAACAAATTTGTTTACCGTAGTCAGAGCTGGAAGCTTGTAACACTTTGTTTGTATACCAGTGTCTTCCTTCTGTACTATTATCTTGTATCATCTTTTATCTGAGATATAGAGGGTGGGGCAATAACTACGTCCACCTTGAATATTGCCATTATTTGTAATAATATAAAAATATTTCATATATAAAACTTGCACGTTGCAAAGGGGGGCATATCGTGATATATACAGGGTGAGTCACCAAACGTTTGCACTTAAAGTATCTTTGTTATTTCCAAAGATACGTAAAATATGGTAAGGACAAAGTTGAATGATACAAAGGAACTGACACGATGCTATAAAAAAATGTTGTTTTGATCTCATTTTTTTAGAGATATCAAGGACACCTTGACTTTTTTAAATGGAACCACCCTTTTTTAAACACCTACAATGATAGTCCCTTTCATTAGGAATTCAGTGACTACATTATTCCGAGGTCATTCAAGGTGAAGGACAGAAAAAACGTATAAGATTTAGAATATGAAAACAGAATATGTTTATCATGGTTGAGACTTGTAGTAAATAGTAAACATACTATGGTCGTAGTTAAAGTAAACATACTAAGGTCCTTCAATGTTACTATTATTCAGCATTCTTATTTACTATCAGTATGTTTCCAAACGCGATTCCACTATGTCTTATTCAATGACTGAAAAGTGTGATATGATCACGATTTACTGTGAATGTAGACAAAATACAGTGCAGGCCCGATTACTTTATCAAGAAAGGTACCCGGAGCGAAACACTCCTTCTAGACAGACTTTCATTAATACGTACAGGTAGTTTCGAAGTACTGGAGGTGTACATGCAAGACAGTACAAACGGAAGAATCCCACGACCAATGAAGAGAATGAAATTAATATTTTAGCAGTTATAGCTGTCAATCCTCACGTGAGTACGAGAGAAATTTCCCGGGAAGCAGGCATAAGTTAAAGTAGCGTAATACGAATTCTGGCCCGACATAAATTTCATCCGTCCCACATATCGCTCCATCAAGAATCGCACGGGAATGATTTTCAAAACAGAATTAAGTTGAAATAATTAAACTATGAAATAACTCCAAGAATAGAAATATTCGAATTTCCACTCGGACTGCGTAGTCGAATGCGTTTGAATAAATGGTTAAAAAATTTTGTCTACACGCGGTGTCGCATTGAAAATATCGAATCAAGGATGCATTTCATTGAAACAGATATTGAACGTCGAAAAGCGATAATGGATACAACCACGATAAATCCTTTCTCGTTCGAAGCCCGCTCGAATTCCTCGTCAGGACGCCTCGATCGTTCCAGATTCTAATCCTTGTCTGAAACGTGTCGACCTCGTCGACGAGGCTTAAGACGTTCGTAGTCCGGAAGAGTCGACGAAGCCATTAAAATTTTATGCGATACCTTCGTACCGGCCGTGAACCATGATCCTACGTATTTTACTGGCTCCTTCAAGGTGAGACTGATTCCGGATCATAATAACGACTCGCCGATCTCCTTTCTACCAGGATTTTACGACCTCGAGATACGGGAACGCAAACAAGAGCGGTGTAATTGCAACGCGTGAACGGAAGAATCTTTTCTTTTCTCCAATCGTTATCTATTCATAACCGGGATGATTTTTCGGATGATGAAACTCGCTCGGAATCAATGAAAGACAAACGAGTTTCGTCGAGTTCGTCTCTCTCTCTCTCTCAGCTTCCATTAATCTTAATGTATCCAACGATATGGGGAATGTAACTTTATTCCGCTTCAGTTCCTCCAAATTGATCCATAAAAATGAGAATTGGCTTCGAAGGATCCGCAATCTATCCGTAAGCGTGGAGGTAAGGCGATGGATACGGGTTAACGTCATTTTTCGTATGGATGCAGGGAATGGTGTATCTTAAAACAATCATAAAATTTCATATTCTCGAGTTTAACGGCCGAGATAAAATTCGAAGCACTCGTATCGCATTCTAGTAGCATAGAATGGTTTGTAGTCGAACGGTATATAGAAAAGCGAAGAAACGTTCCGACTGGATCCAACGAAATATCCATTTTCATCGAAACCACGAGGGGTGTCAATTTCGTTTTAAATTATCATCTAGAATACTCTGGTTCGCGACAAATTCTTCTGCATTGACTTCCAGAAGTTTTCAATATTTCAAATAGTTCGCTGGCTCTTAATTTCTTTAAATTCTTCTATTGTTTTAACGCTAGGTTTGCGGAATGTGTCAAAACTATACAACTTACTGTTTTTTATTTACGATTATTAATATTGTAAAGGTGTATTCATGAGGAACAAGTCAACAGATTTATTTCCTTGGGTATATATCATAAAACAAATCGATAAAAATTGGCATAGATACATTATGTTAGTTTTATAAAGTAATATTAAATTATAGCTTTTAGTCCTTCGTACACCTAATGCTAAATGTCACTTGCTATTTTTTCCATATAAATAAATGCAACTTTGGAATTATTACCAGATTACAGAGGACTCTGGATTCTGCAAAGTTCTTCTATACGAAATAAAATTTCTCCTCTACGATTATAACGAATTAGGTAAACATTAAATTTTTAGTAGCTCTGACAAGTTAAAAATAATGCAACAAATATTCTAAAGTCTTCTAATGTTTCATATTCTCCACGTTTGTTAACGTTATTCTATTTACATATTATAAACAATTTTACCGAAAATTGTTGTCACGAATATTGATTTGTGAGTTTGTACCACTTACTGTCACCTGACTGATACTTATACTGACTCGTCGTGAGAAAAGTGAGGAACATACAGTGCCTCTTATTAATATTCGGCCATTGTGCTATTCTAAAAATTGTTGCTAGTTTCGATCGTTCGCAATAGTAAATTTGGAAGTATTGTTTTATAATATGACAGAACATACATTGTAGTTTGTAATAACATAAATTTTATCTGTTTGTTGCACATACTTTTCTTAATACCAAACAGTGAACTAAATTACGTCGAAATTTATCGTCGCAAAAATAATCAGACGTTCGATAAACTATAACATTTAGTCATGAAAATTATTAACATAAGCAATAATTAATATTTCGTTGGATAGCCTTTAGCTTAACACTTTAACTGCCATGTCACCCATATATGGGTGACAGAATTGTTTGTCCATGTTTAAAAATACATTTGTACATTAATATATTCATTGCACTAAATTTAGTTGAGATCTGGAGAATTGAAGAAGGATGAAGGATAACTTTGTGTCATACATTTTAAGTTCACCATTGTTGCTTAGTTAAATAAATTATTTTAATTTTATGGGATTCTTGAGGTCGTTGGTTGGGCAGTCAAAGTGTTAATAAAACTATGGTAAAACTTTGAAACAATTGTAGGTACCACTAACGCGTTGTATGGAATCAGTAGAATAAACCAAGCTGCGATCAGACCGTGCCCCTCGCTCGACTCCAATTAAAATTGGTCGACGATCGATGTAAATGAACGTCTCCTAATACGTCCGGTTTGATGGGCGATTCGCGCGACCAATCGCACCGTTCGTTCACAGAAGGATATTCGTTTTATAAGTTTTCCCTCGACGTAATTTCATCTGGTCTCTCTGTTCTTGGCTGAATTTAATGTGAATTTCGAGCGACGTCCGATAACATTCGAAATAACAGCCACGGGAATATCGACAGTCGTTATAAGGAACCTGCGTATTATGATTCGTTCGACGGCTGCGTCGGCGGCCATAGAATTTTATTAATTCATTAAGCATATCTTATCCGCGGGCACACCGTTCACCATATATCTTCCGGACAGATTAACCAGTCTCTCGCGTGGCTTTACGAGATTCGTCCCTGTATTTTCATTCGCGCCAGTAAAACACTCTTCGTTTTCTGTAGTTCTGCCACCCCAAACCCCCGGAGAGTTATTGCTTGGTATTTTGATTAAATCGGCGAACGTCGAACGATCTCTCCCATCCGGCCAACGGAAAAGATTGGACTGCGGAATTTCGAGTTCGAGCTTCGCCCTGGTCTGTCCATTTTTAACATCCACCATTATCGATCCACGCACTCAACCGCGGTGTAACGTTTCACAAAGCTTCACCTTCTGTCACTTGAAATTCTAAATGCGCCCGATCTACAAGGCATCAAAAGAAAAAAATATAATAGTCGCTGACATGCATCTCTGGAATGTTGTTTTTTAATCTTTTTAGCGCGTGTCATGTTCCGTCTTGGTTCTAATTTTATTTATCATTATTGTCATTGTTATTGCTATTGTTATTGTTGATGTTATATTCTAGACAAGTCGTTTGTTATTGACATCCGACGTCGGTTCCATAACATTCTGGTCAAACATCCCAAAATCTTTTACAAACCTATGATTTCAGGCTTCGCTCGTCCTCGACCCTGCATCCCCATACTGTATTCGAACCTTCGCTTGATTACATTATTTCCAAAACTCTGATCTCACCGTGCTAACCCTTACAAATCCAAAATAAAACCCCATCACTCAAGTTAGAACCTGTATAGAGACACTCTTTTTAATATTCTTATCTCTGTCCTTCACCTTGAATAGCCTTGGAATAATATAGTCACTGAAGTCCTAATGAAAGGGACTATCATTGTAGGTGTTTAAAAAAGGGTAGTTCCATTTAAAGAAAGTCAAGGTGACCTTGATATCTCTAAAAACAATGACATAAAAACAAAATTGTGTTATAGCATCGTGTCAGTCCCATTGTGCCATTCAACTTTGTCCATATTTTACGTATCATTAGAAACAACAAAGATATTTGAGGTGCAAATGTTTGGTGACTCACCGTGTATATGTTGTAGACGATATTTCGTAAATTCTATACACAGACATGCTCTGAATTATCGGTAAAAGAAGATACGTATTGTTCGGTGCGGGTTTCAGAAAAGAAACGCGGACGCGTCACTCCCGATACCGCCGACGATTACTGTCCGCCAAATTAATTTTGGACAGCCGTTTCAATTCAAATTTTAATCGGAAGCGCGTTTCGTCCCAGACCTGCTAGAGGACTCGTCAGTAAGGCTGATCTAGCAGGCCTTGCCTTAGACGCGCTGGTTCGTCTCGTGTCTGATTGTTGATTTGATTGCGAGAGCGTTTCGCGTCGGATACATGCACGATGCACGATGCTATCGCCACGCGATCCCGAACAGAAGAGAGCTCAGCTCCAGCGATCCTCGCGATAATTGTTTTAAACAAAAGCTATCGCATGCCAGGTTTGTAGAGTATGAGGACGGAACCCCTTCTTAACAAAACTGACTATTTGTGATTGAAACTGTGGAACTGAATGCTCGACAAGATATTCGAAAACTGAATGTTCGACAAAGACTTGGAACTGTATGTTTCACGTCTGAATGGAAAACCGTGAGTCTTTGGTTTTTGTTCTTGGGTCTCGTGAGGCTCCTCTATGTATTGAGAGGGCGATCCTCATGGAAGAGGAAGTGCCCTGATTGGTTCCGCTGAATGTTGCGTTACCCAATCAACGCATCATTGATTGATTGTCACTCTGTTTGGGCAAGCTGAATGGGCCTTGCCCTGGAGAGCGTGAGCTGATGCTGGTCTCTCGACAAGGCTGACCCTAGACACTTTTGGACAGTGCCTTTATGCTTTGGGTGGTCCTTCGTAGGACTTAATTTATGACGTCCGTAACCATAGGAAGTGAAACCCAACGAAGGGCAGGCTGTGATGCGAGCCTGGATGGTCGTCACTGTTGCGCCGTGCCTAATCGCTGGGTCACTTAGTTACGAGCGTATCATAAAAAATTGTCCGAAAGCAAGCACCACTTGAATCGTTCCTTGCGACGGAACACGTATCTTAATCAGCTGTTAACACAAAATATGTGAAAATATAAGGTGTGCTATCTTTTCATTCCGAAGTGCAACACGGTAAGTTTCTCCGAAAGTTCCACGGGGAAAGTAGAATGCGAACAGTACTAATAAGATCGTCGATTCATTGGACGGAATGCCTTTGTGCGACGACGGTGCCATTCCAAGGTCCGCAGGAAAAAAAAGGCAGCTTCCATCGCATTCTCAGATTTAATTACACCGGCGTGGCGAAAGGTGGTCGGGGACAATAAGTTCGGTGGAGGGTTGCGAGGCGGGACGAGGCGGGACGCGGAACAGCGAGGCGTCGCTGGCAAACGCCACTCGGCGTTGAGCAGCTTAATACAGTTCCCCTAGTCGCAGGGAGACCGTTCGAGGCTCTCGACCGTCCACAAAAAGATCCCGCGGGTCCCGTGGGTGCGCGCGATCAAAAGTGCCAGCGCGACTGTGCGGCGAACTTCATCAAAGTTGCAGGCGTTCGACGTCGGTGCTCGAACGCGGCGGCAAAAGAGGGAGACAGAAAGGAAGAGAAAGAAAGAGAGAGAGAGTGAGAGAGGGGGTGGTTGTTCGACGAGCGGGATAAACCGGCTCACCGTTGGAAAGGATGGATGGGTCAGCCCGGGTCAAAGAGAGACACCGTGAGAGAGTCTTCGAGTCCAAGTTTCAGCTCGTTTGGTGGGGCGCACGGAGGTGCCAGCCCGAACAAACGGCAAAGTGGTTGCCGCGGCGTCGATTCGACTCGCAAGTTTCCAGCTGGAACGGGCGAGGGCTTAGCTCTCGCTGTCTGTCTCTCCCTTTCTCTCTATCTGTTTCTCTCTCTCTCTCTCTCGCTCTTTCCTGGGTGGAAGTCTGGGAACTGTAGAGGTGCACCCACGGGAACAGCGCCGGGGTGAGCGCAGCGAGATGCGACGCCATGAGACGCGCCGTGCGAAGCGTCGCGGCGCATGCACACGATGACGCGGCGCATTAAGCACCACGGGAGCTTTGTCTGCTCGGGATTGCGTGACGCGCCGCTTCCAAGATCAAACTTTCATCTTGCCACCCCGGCTACATCAAACATTTTCGCCGAAGGGCCGAGAGAGAATGAGATGCGGGTCGGTTACACGCCTCACCCTCCACTGACAAAAGAGCCGCTTCTTTGCTAATTTGACCGCGAAGGAACCGGATAGCTACTCGCTAATGAACTTCACACGGGTTCCGGATTCTCTTCCGAAGAGGGAGAATCCGCTTGAGAGACTGCCCTCTTCTTCCTCTCTCTCGCTCTCTCCCTTTTTCTCTTTGTGTAGCTCAATGTGTTTTGTTCGTGCAGAAAGTGCGATCCGCCCGGTCATTAGGCGGACAAGGGAAATATGATAGTTCTGAATCGGAAAAGTGATATACGACCGTTAAGATGAGCAGAATAGATGTCTCTCGACAGGGGATAAAAACGTAATTAGTATGGCCGTGACGGCGACTGGGAGCCCTCGTTAAACAGGAAACGTTTTTGGTCAGGCTGAAAGAGACGAGTGTGTAATTAGTTTTAGTGTTTAGGAATTTCAGGAAATTAGAAGAGTATCTTGTTTCATTATAGTTTTTCTAGGACAACGTGTGTTTTTCGTTTCAGTAAGAAAAGCAACCCGCTCGTGTTGCTCTCAATGGTACTTGGCGTAGCATAGATTCTTCGTGATCTCTTCCGTGTACCTTCCGGACACATTTATCGCTAAACTAATGCACCGGCTTGTAAACGTTGCGCAACATAGTAAACTGCTATAAATACACGTAATTGATCGAGATCGATTTATTGGTCGGGAGTTAAGTCGGTAGTGTTAAGAAGAATTATAATTTAGTTGTCAAAAACTTTATTCCAATGTTCTCTGCCGTACAGAGAAAGAAATGCAACCGTGTCTAAGAGGTTAAGAAAACGAGAAAGACTCTTCTTAACTTAATTTATTTAAGTTTGTTTATATCAGATGTTACAAGTCACGATAAATAGGGGATGATTCCACACGAAAACATAAGTGAAAAGTGTACAATAAACTTCGACACGAGGCTTCGTTTTCTGGTAGAACGAGTTTTAAAATTCAAAGAACACGGCCCATAAAATACGTAACACATGACGTATCGGATCTTGACTTGACATTTTTACTTCGCTTATACATTACTGTACTTCTACTCGATAAATTTCGAGACTCGATTTCCTTGGAAAAGAAAACGATAAACGAATAAATTCTATCGTAGACTTTAACTAAGTTTCTTATGTGGAATCAACCACTGTCCTACATCTTACGACTTAAAACTAAATACAACGAAATCGATGTGATTCTGCGTTTACAGTGCCTCACGAA
The DNA here is from genome assembly GCA_028453745.1 of Agapostemon virescens. Classification (NCBI taxonomy): domain Eukaryota; kingdom Metazoa; phylum Arthropoda; class Insecta; order Hymenoptera; family Halictidae; genus Agapostemon; species Agapostemon virescens. The sequence goes on along the minus strand of CM052097.1, from coordinate 17,182,063 downwards.
AGTATGCGGACATTCTTTAAATCTCATTAACTTTTTCAAAGTTGAATCAAATGACTTCACTTTTCTGTAGCAACTAGAAGCATTCATTTTCTAAATGATATGCAAAAGTAATTTTGAAATAATTCTAATTGGTAGAAATTGCGTGGGAAAGTAGAAAAGACATTTTTTAAAACATTTTTATTTCAACTCGTAATGAAAATTTAAAATATGCGTTTTTCGAAAAAGGACACGCGTAGAAAGATATAAGAATTTGTGGAGTTTAACCTCTTAGGCAATGATGAATTCTGCGCGGGGTTATTTCTCTGTACAGCAGAGCACATTGGAATTAAGTTCTTGATAACTAAATTATAATTTTTCTTAACACGTTAAGCGCTGGACTTTCTGTTCAGGCCTCGTCGGTCCCTACGGACCGGCGACAGATTTTTCGTTCTGCTATCGCGGCGCGCGTTACGTTACCCAACTGTTTATACTCTGATTCGTTTATCGACGAGGGGCCGGCAAGGCCCGCCTGACGACTAACCGTGGCTTGAACGGAACGGCACAGAAATTCGGCGTGGCGCTTAACGTGTTAAAAATGTGATGCATACATTTCAGCTTCAATAATTTTGACATGAAGTTTTCGATAATTCAGCTTCAATACATTTCAGCTTTAATAATTTTGAAATGAACTTTTCGATAATTAAATTATAATTTTTCATAAACATATGATGCATACACTTGAACTTTAATAATTTCTCGATAGAGTTTTTGATAATTAAATTATGAGTTTTCTCAAAGATGTGATGCACATACTCTAACATTAGTAATTTAATTCAATAATTAATAATATCAGATGCGTCTTTAAAATTTTTAGTACTTGGCCCAAATAAAAAATATTTAAAAAGTTCCTTTTTTATTGGTCATGTAATTCATACCAATTATAATATTTACAAAATTCATTTCACATATTATGTATTAAATCAATGCAACTAATTGCTCAAGAAAAATCAAGACGTTTCGTCCAATCTTAAAAAAGTTATTTAGAGTTTATTAAAAATTATTTAAAAGTTATATATCTTATATTCCACTTTTTTCCATTGTAGTGAATTCAGCAAATACAGGAACACTTTCTGGAAACAAGAATAATTAATAAAGATGAGAAAAGGAATAAGAAATAAAACACCAAAAAATTCGTTCGTTCGCTGACTCGTTATTTTCTCTCTTTCTCTCGCAACGGCTCTTGATACTCTCACGGCTCACAACGCTCCCTCGACTCTCAATGCTCTCGCAACTCTGCTCTGCATCTCCATCTCGAAAACCGACTTCTTTGCTGGCACACTCATTCACACGGATAACACGGACACGCACTCCTGACGACCCATTCGTCGCAGCTACAATGGCGTAAGTTATGTTCCGTGTTAAATGTCGGAAACAAACCTGCCAATCCCATCACGGGACACCGTATAAACAACGCAGTCGAATTTGCCGAGCGACCTCGTCTGTCCTGCGCACGTCGTTCTCCCGAAAAGATTTGCCGAAACGCTGTCGTTGCCCTTTTTAGGCATTTAACTCTTTGCACTCGAAGCTGTTTTAACTAGAAAACCAGAGCATTCCTTCTGACTTAGGATAGATTCACATGAATTATTTCACCTTATGTATATAGGGTTTTTTTTTACTGTTCTTCGTCCTTACAACATTTCAATTTTTATCAACTTCTTAAATATAAAGATAGAATAGAAGAATATAAATATAAAGAAGAATAGTCTGGTTAAGTTTTCTGTTAGAATATTTCTACCCTCGAAAATATTAATGAAAAAAATCAGCCCAACTTCGAAGCCTCGGGAGAACAGCCTCATTGATTTATTATTATCAAACGATTGGCCAACGATGACAGCTCATTACAAACGCAATTATTTATAAATCCTCCATACTCGTTTGTCGGAGCATTGCGTTTACGGCGTGCGAGAGTAATTGAAACGAGGGATTCAGTACGCGCAAATTCCGGAGGAAGAGTGCACGCGTGCAGCTAATAAAGGATTAATAATAATTTAAATATTGACAGGCAACCAATGCAATTCGCTGCATTACCCAGCAACAAACAAAATGGCTGAGCGCATGTATTCGGCGAACATGAGTCCAGAAATACAATTAACAAGGCGGAATGGAATAATTGAGAAGTTTATTGGTGGACGTGTGGCCCATTAATTAATTACGTACCGTTGCATCGGATGCAATCGGTTGCAGCGGCTAGTGAAGTATTCAGGAGGTACCTTTGCTGCAATATTAAATACTCGGACGAGATACACAACGAGTAATATTCTAAAAACGATACATTAACCGACATCAATGTGAAACTGGTCGAATGGAAGTGTAGATAAAAAAAGTCAGACGAAATGAAATACATGTATGAATGCCTGCCTATGTTTAGTACGGTTCACAATCCAATGGTAAATTACAGCCGATTGATTACCGAAAGGTGTTTATTCTACTTGTCTGACTAATGGACGGTGTATTCTACTCCAAGACTGACCATTTATCTATAGCGCACAATCGGACGTTTAATTTACTCGAATATAGATAAATCGTATCCCCTACTTGTCTGATCACCGAAGTCATTACCCGTACTATTTGCTTGAATGATTACTGACCTTATTCTACTTATCTGATGCCAATGGTAATTTCATTCTACTGCTTTGAATGATCAGAGATCTTATTTCCCTTTCTCATTTGATTAAAAATCCTACTCCGCTGTCGTATCCAGCCAAATACCCTATTCCACTTTCTCGACGTCTGGGAAAACCTAGAAACTCACCGGGTGTTCCAAAAACGTTAAGTTCGAACGAATACGTAATCCAAATGTACGAATAAAAATAATTACCTTTCATTTAAGACGTGACATGTCATGCAAGAGTTACGTGACTCACACAAGTATCATTTATATCGTTCACAGAAACGATCAAGGTTATCAAAACCAAAGTTAGTTACAGTACATTAACAATTGTTCTTAACACTGGGCTTATTATTGAGATTGTAAAGACGTAATCCACGAGGAATTCTTCAAAATGCTTTCATTTTCATTAGACCTGATTCTTTTGTAACTCTGGCTACTAGTAACTGGACACGTAGGCAGTGTATATATCAAATTTCAGCTCGATCGGAATGAAATTGCGGCCGTGGTACGATTTTGAAATATTGGGGCTGGTGAAAATCGCGAAAATGGGCAAAACGGGGTTGATAAAATGAAATATTCGCCGGCTACGCATCGTTTTTGTTTCAATTTTGCATCGTTACTTTTGCTATTGCTATTATTTAAATAATGGGAAAATTCTTTGAGAGTCAGGTTTCTCTTATGTGTAGGAAGCAATGTAAAATATAGTTACTATCAGTGGGTCGAAAACCACTGAACCTTGACCACATGTCAAGGAATGTCATTGCCTTGATGAGCGGTGATTACTATGACGTTCAACCTGTTAAAAAAGTTGAAGCGCCAGCCGATAGCGAGTACATCGTTTCTTTTATAATCGTTGATAATTAATTTAATTCGTTGGTTACTCTGTAACAGAAGTTCCAAAGCTTTCCAACCAAATTTCCGAATCATCGAATACGATAGCAATTACAACATGCGGCGTACCGATAATGTCCTGCGTTTATTCCCCTAATTTCTAGGACGGCGAAACATTCGCATTCAATCGCGTCACAGCGTAACAGTCGCCCCAGAATTCGTGTCATCATCAGCTACACTCATTACCCTCGTTGTCCGACTAAGAATACAATCTTGTCCCAGTTGCCTGACCAAGGGCAGTCCATATTCCACTTGGCTTTTCAGACACCCACTCGCGTTTCACTTGTCTGGTCAGGGACCAGAACAGTGCCTGTTCCACTTCCTCGCTGCAGCGAGCCTCGTTCCACTTACTTAATTAAACAAATACTTTCCCCCCTAACGTTTCGCAACATATTGTTGGCGTTCAAGGTATATGCACGGCGCTCTTCTCCCGCAGCTCGAGCAGCAGTTCGCAGATTTCTCGTCTTCGCGAAGCATATCTATGCAGAAAGGAAGATTGAGAGAAAGAGAGAACGAGAGAATGATTGTCTAGTTGGACTTTCGTTAAATCGAAGCCAATTCTGTGATTCCACCGACTCGGAACGAGCCAATCAACATTTCTCGCTGGCAAACTGCGCTCGTCGAGGATTCGCATTAGATTCGCAGACATATTTCGAGAGGAGTCGCGCTCGTCAGTTAACGCGAGCGTATGCGAAACGCGAAATAGGGGAAGCCAGATGCACAAGGCGTGCTAAGTAAATCTGCTGACTGTAACATCTCCGTTGGTTCCGACGTTATCCAGAAATTACAACAAAGAAATACTTTATTCCGTTCTCGTTCGCTTCTTGGGAAATTGTTCTTAGTAGACCTACCGTCCACATTTCCGTCTGAAAAGATTTCGACAATTGAAATTTTGTTTACTATGACGGAGATATTCTACAATTCTAATTTTCTTACAATAGTCTTCTTAGATTTTAAGTATGGCATACAAAGAATTGTATATTAAGAAAATCAGTATGCTAATAACAAGTAATAATAAGTCGGTATAGTCGTACCATAAGATACTTCTCTTTCCCGATAAATTGCAATGTTCTTCTTTTATAATAAATATTTCAGCGTCAAAGTAAACGCAACCGTACAAGAAATATAAACTTACTGTTTTCTTCCGTAATATTTTTGGCGATGAACACGTTATAATAACTGTAGTGGCAAAGAAAGTGTTATGGCAAGAGGTTAACGTTCAATAATGTAATCTTCTATACGAGAATGTTATACCGAAATGCATGTTCCTTCTTAAATCATTTTCATTTTATATCATTCGAAACTAATACATTAAGAAAACAGCTTCTACAAAGAAACCTTTCTTTTTACAACGGTGTTTGCTCGTTTAAAGCGAATATATTTATTTACTGAGAAAGTTCTTCCACGTCATTAAAAACAACAGAAACATTTTAGATCCTAATTTTAGATAACCGTCTGAATATATCTCGGCTCAGAAGAACTCAGCACCGGAATTGCTTTTGCATGCGCATTTGCTTCCGCCTAGAACTTCCAGCTTCCACGTACGTATTACCAACTAAGACGAGTCAACTAACGCAAACTACCCGGGTCCAATTTATGCAACTGCTGTCTGCAAAAAATCCAAACTAATAGTGATCGGTATACAGCGGGAAATCGACGAGTTTGCGATAAAAATGATTAAATGAAATACGAGACGATGGAAACATCAGAATAGATTATGGCCACTGTGCTGCATTATTATCAATTTAATAAAGTAAATTAGAAACGATACGTTTCTAGCTCATTCTAATTTCTTCGAAGGCAGAGAATGTATATTTTAATCTGTCCAAATGAACGAATTCATTTACAGATCTTATAATTAATTAGTTGAACCTTTCCCTTAACTTTTTACAATGTATAGGTGAGTAGAACTCCTCACAATGGTTAGACACACAAATTGTTTATCTGCGTTTTCATTAACACTAAACATAGCGAATATTAAACTTGGCTGGTGTATCGTCTCCTAACATTACAAGATTCAATTGATTTTGTACAAATTTGGTTACAATCAAGGCAATTTAATTAATAATTAATAAATTTCAATAATAACGCTGGAACAAAATGAAACTTAAAAATCGTCTTTTACATTGTCACCCCAAATAAAATTATTTAATAACTGGGGACCGGACTGGGGATGACTCTTTTATTCACAATGAAGCTTGTCGTCAGTTTTGAAAGAAAAGAAGAAAAAATGTTCAAGCATGGACTTAAAAAAATTATGAAATAATCACCGAACGGTAATTCTTTCTGGCTGCGATATGGTCGTCATTTTATCTGAATTTTCTGTACTTCAGACAAGTGTCATTTATTTGATTCATAGAAGTGATCAATATTCTTAAAAAGAATTGTTGGTTACCGTATAGTGAAGCTCCTACCTCATCCTATAATTTGGTTAACTTCTACGATAATAAATCGATGTTCAATGACATTAATGCAATGATAATCATTCTTAAACGACGCGATGGCGTCGGTCACCGGTGACCACCGTGGCATTCAAAGTGTTAATAAAGGAAGCGAACGTATGGAAGGTATTGCATAATTTCACGAAGTTAAATGATCAACAATTCCCCACCCGAATTCCACAGACTGAACCGACGCAACCGAATTGCGAGGAGTTAGAAGAGGTCACATAACGTGACTGCAGAATGAAGTAAACTTGTACAGGTGTGCGACGCGCGAAAACCCAGAAATGGCAAGCACTCGATGGTCGGGCCAATTTCAGGAATCTCGATATATTCGAGAACTCGAATTTGCTCGGGCATCCTGACTATTCCCGAGAATCCCGAAATTTTCGTGAACCAGTCCCGAATAATGTTCTTGACTCATCGCAATCCGATATTTTCGGGTTCGCCCGGATCTTGAATAGAAAACCATCGAGGTTTGCCGGCGAATGGACTAGAAATATCAGCGGAAGAAATCGCGAATGAATTCTCCTGGCTAATAGCGCGAGAGTATTGGTCACGGGACGCGATACAAATTCGCGCATTTTTTCAAACAGGATTCCCGTCCAGTGTTTCCACCGGGGAGCTAGCTTTCCTGCTACGTAATTCACAATATAACGCGGAGTTGTTTTGCCGGGCTTTTCCGCCGCGAATGGAACGCAACCGAGCGAGTACAAGATGCAGCGAGACCCCTGTGCAAAATGCTAAAGCGCGCGGTGTCCTACTGGGGCGAGGCAATAATTTATCCCTGTTTTCTATCTGCCGTTCCTTTTTTTTCCCTTTTTTCCTGAACCCCTCCCCAACCCTTTCTCGCTGCTGTTTCCTTTTTCTACAGGCCGCCGGCCAACAACGTTAAGCAAACATAATTCACGGCGTCCCTCGGCGAACGATGAATCAATGGATCAACGAAGTTCCCGAGCTTTTTCCCCGCTATGCACGCGCGAAACAACCGCGCTGATTTCAATCAACATCGCGCGCATCCACCGTGCCGCTCGACGGCCACGTTCCTACGGTTCGCCGACAGCAAAAATTATTCGCGAATCCTCGGCGACTCTCGGACTGCCTACTGCTCGGCCCATGAATCAGGCTAATTGATTGTTAGCGGGAAGAAAGAATTCGAACGATCGTGCGCTAAGTAGTGAACGCGATAAATAGAAAATTGTTGCCGATTATTCGAGCGGTGTTCCCTTGCGGCATTCGTGTCCGCCGTTTGCCAGCAATGTTCCACGCGAAAACTGGAACATCCTGCTGGAATTTTAAGTATGATGTAAATACAATCTATCGAAATTCTAGAAATAACCCTTTCCGTTTTTGCTTCGACGGCTTTGTTCCTTTCCCTGTGATCGCCATCGCGTATAATGTTAATCTCTTAGGTACTGTTGAATTTTGTGCGGGGCAGTTACTCTTTAGGGCAGAGCACATTGGAATGAAGTTTTTGGTAACTTAATTATAATTCTTCTTAAAGATATGATGCATATAGTTTAACTTTAATAATTTATAGTAATTAATAATACAATTGAGTATGGTACGTCTTACATCCTCCAAAGCCACTATAGTGGCGCGTCGTACAAGAAGATGACACGTTGACTGCCAAGCTAAACGCCACAAAAATTCTACAAAATCGAAATAAGATGTTGAATAAAATAAAAATTACTCCTGCCACCTTCTTGCACTTTCTAGATCACCATCAACATTGATACAAAGAATATATCAAAGTTAAAATTCATTTAGACATGATATAAATAATTCCGTCACCTATATATGGGTAACATGGCAGTCAAAGTGTTAAGAGGTTAAGGATGCACCGTAATCTGTTGGCGATTCAGACTTTCATACTCTTTGTCCGCAGCTGTGTTGAAATCACAGAGAACGGGTGTTCGTGCGAATTAAAACATCCCGTACGTGAGTTACAAGAAACCGAAAGCCGATTTAATAATTCTAGTAGTTTCGGTAAATTGAAATAATCGACGTGTTCCAAAATTCTTTTTCTCTGGATGGAGAGAAGCAGGGGGTTCGATGAAAAAAGAAAACAAGAATGATCAGTCGATGGTTGCCGAGCAGAAGAGTATGAAGTTCGATCGCGCGCGGTATACGTGACGTAAAAATGGCGGACGTAAAAAGACCAAAAGGAACGGGAGATAGGGTGGAGCGCGAAGAGCATGTCCGTGCATTGTGTGCACGACCTCCGGCTGCGCTGCCGCCGCGAAAACAAAAGTTTCAGCCCCTTCTGTGTAGGCTCCTGCCGCTTTAGTCGCTCGAGGGAATAGCTTTCCGCTGAAGCGTCGGAGAGATTCGAATTCCGACGCGATGCGACTCGATGCGACTCGATGCGACTCGACGCGACGCGCGGTGCCCCGAAATTGCAACGGTGTGCGCCGTGCTGCGCTTCGCCAGCGCATCCTTCCCTAGCTGCCCCCTCTATCGACGACCTGCTTTCTCACCTAACCCCCAACCCCCTCCCCCTGTCCCCGTTCACCCGTTGGCAGTTTTTCAACCCCCATTCTCAATTCTTTTTTCGATCATGGATTCGCCGAGATTCGCGAGAAGCCGGTGTAAACCGGTCTGCGATCTTTATCAATGACCCTCGCCGTGAGATTTTCAACGGGTTCACACCTGGGAAATTGTTCATGGCTATAGTCTGCGAATTTTTATACGGATTAAAAATTGTCTGCGTCGATCGCGAGAAATGGTAACCATCTGCGCTACGCTCTTATTCTTCGACAATCTTAAATCTTTGCACTCCAAGCAATTTTAATTCCTAACTCGAGATATATTGGATAGTCGGTACAGTATTGAGAGATTTTTGTCGCTAGATGTTGTTTGGTGTTGTATATCATGCAACGCTAATCAGATTGCGTCATAGTGACGCGTGTTTGAGAGGTGGCTTTTCCGTCTACAATTTTCATGCAGATAGTTTTGTATTAATAAAACCACATTCGTTAAGACCTCGTACAATTTTCGCCATAATGTCTGTTTCGATGGATAAATTTATTCGAAACATTCTGATGAAACTATTTTTATAATTTCATTAATCGTGGAAGAAAAGATTAGCAACCAGATATTTCTGGTGTTAACAAATTTTAGCTTAACATTTCCATTTCGAGTAAATAAATCTGCTTTTGATGTAAAATTTAACGTGTCCAGAAGTGCTGTACTAAAAATCGAAAAGATACTCTTCCGAATGGTGTATCGAACGTCGACCGACATTTTCTATGAAAAATGATAAAAATATATTGTCCAAAAATTGCTTACTCGTTTCGAAGATTCTACGGTACCGCGTTCAACTTATAAATGTGCCGACGACACGTGATTGAACAAATTCATTGATTTTCGATACTAGAAGCCCACGTTGAAATTTCAACAAAACATATCGGCGTATTCAGCAAAACCTGATAAAACTATGGATCTTTGTAGAAACTACATTCCGGCTGCGTGGGTCGCATCGATCGCCGGTATAAATGAATCCCGGGGAGCGTTCGATCGGTGAATTTTTCATCGGTTACCGAAAATTCGAGACCAGAAGCAACCTGGAAACCGATCGACTCGGCCGCGGCACAGCGCGTATCGGTTTCCGTCGAAGAGATCCGCTGGTTTTTCGAGGTCGGGTTGCGCCCGACGGTTCGACGGAAAATAAAATGTCGATAGAAAGTTCCGACGTGACGTTTACTGGCCCTGTCCGACGTCTCGAAATACGATGAACGCGTGCACGATGCCAGATAGATCATAAGCGTCAGGAAATAAGCTTCGAGGAGCCGGGTCTCGGCCCGTCCACAGAGTTTCCCAGATACCAGTTCTATTATATGTCACGTTTGCGCCAAGCGTTATGAGCTTTCTCGTCCGCGCTGCTATGCCGTATACGTCCAAGTCCGTTTTCCCCGAGACCAAAGAATTTCTCCGGGGCAACGCGGGAAATTAATTTTCTATGAGGGGCTCGCACGCAACCGGATCTTATTTCTGCCGAAACCCTGAGCACGCTCGGCTTCCAGATTTGATTGCTTCGGGAACGCAACGAACCGTTGCTGGCCACGTTTCTCCAGTAAATCCGCAACGCTGGACAAGATAACCGTCGCCACATGATCCATCCTGTCGTTCTTTCCGCGTGCACACTCGTCGGGTGCAACGCTGTCGTTTGCCAGGCGAGGGGTTAACAAACATTGCGACTATTTTAAAGTAGATTAAACATTAGGTTGTTAATATGTACTCTGCGATCTTCAACTTCGGTTGAAGTAAGGAAAATGCGCGGCAGAATCGGTCGAAAGTCTTGGCTACAGTTTTTCGACAGGAATACGAATGCGAAAACGGTGGATAGAAATGTTTATTCTTGATTATCGGAATTTTTATGGTTTTTAGGGTAGATTGAACACTAGTTTATTAATATATACTCCTCGATCTTCAACTTCAATCGATGTAAGGAAAATGCGCGGCAGTATCGGTCGAAAGTTTTGGCTACAGTTTTTCGACAGGAATACGAACGCGAAGACGGTGGATGAAAATGTATATTCTTGAATTTCGGAATTTTTTTGGTTTTTAAGGGTGATTGAACACTAGTTTATTAATGTATACTCCTCGATCTCCAACTCCGGTTGAAGTAAGGAAAATGCGCGGCAGAATCGGTCAAAAACTTGGCTACTGTTTTTCGACAGGAAAAGCAATGCGAAGACGGTCTTAGTTCCTAACGTGGTGAAAATGTCTATTCTTGAATTTTGGAATTTTTTTTTTAAGGTAGATTGAACACTAATTTATTAATATATACTCCTTGATCTCCAACTTCGGTCGAACTAAGGAAAATGCGCAGCAAAATCGGTCGAAAGTCTTGGCTACAGTTTTTCGACAGGAATACGAATGCGAAGATGGGTTCTCGAAGATTCTTAAAGGGAGAGGGAGTAAGATTAAGATAGTGCGTCATAGCGATGACTGTAGTGTGATTAAGTGAGGGTCGGTCGAGATTCGTAGTCATAAATATCTTACTCATTATTTAACCATAAGATAAGTACAACTAGATTCTCCCGAGATAATTAAATTCTTCAGCAACTGTATGAAATTACCTAAAAATTCAAAGAAGTGGGCAAATCTGTTAATCATCAAAATATACATTTAATTAACATTTAAATTAACCTCTTGTCGTATTACGACAAGTCAGCCTCGTGACGAAGATTTTAAACAACGTCTAACAAATATAGATGCGATGTCTTTCTTTTTCTACAAAATACAATGTTTCAGAAATAAGAAATATAAATTTTGTTTTTCCTTGTGTATCATTTTTGGCGATAAAGATGTTGTAATAAATGTAATGGCAAAGAAAATTATATGGCAAGGGGTTAAATTACAAGCAGATGGCACATAATCTATCTTTTCGCGAGGTAATCGAATGTCTCGTATATTGAAAGTATGTATTCACGATATAAAAATAATAATTTCGAATAGTTAACGACCATTGATTGAATCTTTTATTCGGCTACACAAATTGACGATTCTGGGCATGTTTACAACTACAAGGTTGCAGTGCAATTAATTTTAATTGTAATTACGCCGGCGCTGTAGTTCTAAAGATTCGGTAATGGCTCGTTGTAAATGTACGTAATTGCAATTGGAAAGAAGCCATTTGCAGTTAGGAATTATACAATTAATCGAACGCAATTCGGTGCTTTTGTTCAGAGCTGAATACGGTGCTCAGCATAGAAACTGTTTTATCTTCGTCAACCTAAAGTCAGAATTACATGACGGCCGTTCTCTAATGAGAACTATCTACGATCATATATGATACGAACGCCAAATATCACTGCATTCTAGTGTGAAGCTATGGTCACTCTCTGAAACAGCATCAAGCAATTACTTAATGTTAATTAAATATATTAAAATGCCCATTAATAAATTAATATTAATAAATATATCAATAAGCCTAGTGTTAACGAAACATTTCCTTTTCTCTCTTTCCATCGAAAAATCAAACGAAATAAATGAAAAATAAGCAATCGAAATACAACCAACCTGACGTAAAAGCCAATCTCCAAGTTCTATGTCGACTACACTCCGAATTCCGAATTTGTAAACGAATACGACCGTTGCAAATAAATAGTCTTCGGTAGTGACGAAGTTTCGTCATAAACTACCCGAGTTTCGATCCTGGGTAAATTCCTTGAGTGGATTGACCCAGAAGGGAGGGCGTGTAGACACTGTAACGCGATCGGTCGAAAATCAGTGTATCTTTGCTGATCGTTCGTGACGCAGTCAATGATTTGGCTTCGCCGAAGGGTCATAAATCTTCGGTTCAGATTTCTGACAACGGAAGTTCGACACGATTCCCTGCTATCCGGTTGGACGATAGGAATAATACTTTGTTGTGTCAAGAAGAACAAAAAAATAGTTATAACAAGAAGAGAAACTCTGTGGCGCGTCGTACAGAAAGATGACATCCGTGAAAGCCACTATAGTGGCGCATAGTGCCTAAGAGGTTAACCCTTTGCACTCGAAGCAATTCTACTCCAAAATCCAATAGCTCCACTGTAGATAGTTAATTTCTTTTCGTTTATACGAAATTAATTATTATGACTCGTACTTAGAACTTTAACATTTTTATTGTTTTCTCAACTGCAAACTTAGCGACGTAAGAGTTGTTTAAATAATAGTATGGCAGATATTAGTGTCGCCTTAGAGGCGCCATTCGAGTTCAAAGGGTTAAATCAATGCAACTAATTGTTCAAGAAAATGTCAAGGCGTTTGGTACAATCTTAAAAATGTTATTTAGGTTTGAAGAGTGTCCGAATACTTTTGTGAGCCACTGTACCTGAAAGAGGTCCAGCGATTTTTTAATGTTCTACAGACTTCGATCGTTGAACATTTGCGACGTAACAGGCGAAACAAAAATTATCAAAGCTCGACGTCGATATTCAGTGGCACGCGTGTTAGACGGATAGACAGATGGATCCGCGAGCGTCTGTTGGCAGTCAGTGGTTTCCGGTTTGTCGAGTGTCCCGCGTCGAGTGCACGACACGTTCAAACCCCTAATCCGACGAGTTTGCCGGATTCGTTCGTTCCCCGGCGCACTTTGAGGCCTCTCTCCCGGACGAGTATCGCGCGGGACGCAAAGCCGCGGCGAGCCTTAACGAGGTGTTACAGCGTTCCCGGCTACGCTCCGGATCCATCCCCTTGAAACTCTGTAATTAATCTCCGGATGCCAACTCGGTTTCCGTTTCGTGCGTCGCGTGGCTTGACGCCGCGCGCGCTCACTTCCTAAATAGATCCTCTACTCAAGACCCCGAACGTTCCCTCTTCGACCCTCTACCTTGGACTAGCTGCCGGCCATTTTTCGGCTCCACCGACTTCTTTCCAACCGTCTCAACCCCCCTCTGTTTCTGCTCGAGGGTTAACTCGCAAAAGCGACGAGATTCGCAATACAATGTGTTTTGGAACATGTCGTACTGGGTGGCTTGTTATTGTAAACCGAGATTCTGTTTAGGCGCCTGGTGCGATACGAGACTCTGACAGGGCACTTAACACTTTGCTGACCGGCAATTTTACACTGAAACTATGTCATGTCACCGGTTATTATTTTGTAATTGGATATGGAAGTATAGTTAAAGATTTTAAATAAACTCCAATAAAATTTATTTTAAGAAAAGTATTTTGCAATATTCTATATCGCCCTGGGTTTCGTAAGTTGAAATAGATAATGCAAGTGCATATGTGCAAGATATATTCATTGTATCAAAGTTGATGGTGATCTAGAAAGTGCAAGAAGGTGGTAGGAGTATTCTACATTGTACATTTTATTTTTGCAATTTTTATTTCATTCAATATCTCATTTGGATTTTGTAGAATTCTCGTGGCTGTTAGCTTGGCAGTCAACGTGTTAAGAAACGATCCCTTTTTATTATGGTGTAACTCGTGAGAATCCTTATCGACGCTCTCTTCGATGGAGTAATACACTCCGGGACAAAGAAATAACACACTTTATATTTTCCATTATTTTGTGTTAAAAGCTGATTAAGATACGTATTTTCTTTTACCCATAACTTAGAGCATGTTTGTGTATACACTTTACAAAATATCGTCCACAACATATACCTCGACAGGATTCTGTTGAAGACATAGTTAATAATGTTCGTGATATTATTTCGTGTTGTATATTTGTTCAAGAAAGACGAAATATTATCAAAAAATAGGTCGTGGAAAGAGATTGAACGCGTGTGAAATTGACACTATAATTGTTCAGAGTTATACCGCGGGCCCCACTATTGACGGAGCGCGTGTGGATGCGGTCCTCCGAGGAGCCGTGTCCAATGTGTGGCGTCGTGGGGTCTCGCGCGTCTTTTGTTTTTCCGGGCGTTGGCTCAGCGGCCGCGTGGCATTTTTCAGTAACGGACAGTTCGTCTAGTAGAGAGGCAGGTTATAGTCGTGTCACCAGATTTTCCAAACACATCATTCATTCACAAAGTAACATCCTTATTATTTAAAAGAATAGTAGGGAATCGCTTCGGGACGCGTTTTCATTAATTTGAGCCGAAGATTTACAACCTTCGGCGACGCCGACATCCTATCGGCGTCGTAACGCGAAACGAACGAACAATAATAAGTATTGACAAAAGCAGCAAAAATTATAAATAAACATCGAAAAGTAAGATTTTCAAATGGAAATGTTACGATGTGTTTTAATTAAGACACATTAATATAGCCTACAGGCTTGTTATAATATCATTCGAAAGTACAAACAATTGATTATTCAAGTCCTATTTCTAGTTCCCATTCGCGTATCCAATTTTACTTTTAAACGAAGTTCATTTCGACACCGGTTCTGCGAAAACTATCGTTATACTTTCCGAACATGTATACCCGAGTAATTTCCATTCGTTCCGGGGAGCTCTTATAAAATCACATTACTCTCAGACTTCATCGTTCACCGAATAATCCTCTCCGCCGGTTCCATTATTCCCGTTCCCACCGAACAATTCCAAAAAAACAGGACTATACATAAATTCATTGTCGCCGTGAAGAACTTAATCGTTTATATGGCACAGTCGAGTCTGCGTTGAACCCCATTAATGCCCCATTGTGTTGTGTGTACCGCGAGGCTGCAGCTATTTCGAATGCGTAAAATCCGGGCTCTTGTGAAAGCGGAACACTAGAAGAAGCTTAACGATAAAATTGAAACAATTTGCTATTCGCAAAATCGTTGGGAAACGCGTCTCTCTCTCTCTCTCTCTCTCTCTCTCTCTCTCTCTCTCTCGCTCTCTCTCACCCATTCCATTTGGCCCGGATCTAAAATTCCGCGGAAATCGGTTCGCAAAGTTTGGCGAAGAGATTCCTCCTGAAGAGTCCCGTGTGCCACGTGTAGCCAGCACAGGTATCGAAGCATTTCAGGTGCACCGGTATTTTCGCACCTTTCACCGACGTTCGCGGATCGAACGGTCCACTAAACGGTACTCGTAAACTGAGGCCAACGCTGGCCCGCGCGCGTACCCAGAAGCCCCCATTCCTTTCCCTTATCGCGCAATAAACCTATCCCCACCGGCGAGCCTTGTTCCCGTTTTCATTGCAAGCTTTACGGCGCGTCTTAAACCGAATCGGCATTCCAGACGGTGAAGACGCTGCGAGTCACCCGGTCTATTCGTTTCGGAATCGCTCGGACGCATCCTCCTGCACCGCACCCAACCCTTGAGGATGCATTTTTTATGCATTCCCGCAACCCCCCGGCGCTTTATCGACCGGTCGACCCGACAGCTTCTCCGCAACCGTCTCGTTTACACTGCCATCCGACACTTTTGTTTCCGGGATCCTTACTGACTTCTTTGGCAACGGCATACATACTTACAGCCAGTCATGAAAGTATTCCACCGCGCTTTATATCAGAATAACTTTCCTAACATTCAGCCAAATTACTTTGCTCTCTTAACAGCTTCTAGCATTGATTTACTAAACGACGAAAAAGATTTGGAAATAATGGAACCCGGGAAAATGGTACTTTCAGATTTTGAGAGCTCTGCTTAAAGAGGAAGGTTTGGGGAAGATTTCAGCGTTTGAGC
>CM052097.1:17151639-17166013 GCA_028453745.1 Agapostemon virescens | reverse complement strand
CATGTCGATAGCTCTAATAGTTTGGCCGGGGCACGACTTCAAAGATATGACAAATATTGCCACGAAATAGCTAAATATTGAAGGTATACCCCTTCTTAAAATCGCGAAAAATCTTTAGGTCTCCGATTCTTTTGTAATTTTGGGAACACGTTTCTAGACGTTCGGTCAGAGTGTATGGCAATTTTTAGGTCGATCGGAATCGAATTGCAGCAGTGGCGCGACTTTGAAATGTCGGGGCGATCAATCGCGAAAATGGGAAAAATTAGGGTTGACAAAACGAAGCCTCCTGGATTTCCCTGAAATGCTAACCTAAATTGTGGGAGCTTTTCTTAAAGATGAAGGTTTGAGGAAGATTTTCGCGTTTGATTCATGTCGATAGCTCTAATAGTTTGGCCGGGGCACGACTTCAAAGATTTGCCAAATATTGGCAAATATTGCTAAATATTGAAGGTAACCCCCTTCTTAAAATCGCGAAAAATCTTTAGATCTCCGATTCTTTTGTAATTTTGGCTACACGTTTCTAGACGCGCGGTCAGAGTGTATGGCAATTTTCAGGTCGATCGGAGTCGAATTGCAGCCGTGGCGCGACTTTGAAATTTCGGGGCGTTCAATGGCGAAAATGGGAAAAATGGGGTTGATAAAAGGTAGCTTCCTGAAGTTCCCTGATATGCTAGCCTAGATTTTGAGAGCTCTGCTTAACCGTTAAGCAGGCCTCGTCGGTCCCTACGAACCGGCGACACTCATGCAATCTCGTGCAATCTTTAACGTTTCTGTTCGTCATTCAACTTCTATTATTCATCCTTGAATTTCATCCCTTATGATTCATCCCTTAATGATCATTCGAGGCAATCAACCCCCAGTATACCTCTTCTATCCAGAACTCTTCTACCAAATTTGGTTTCTCTCAAACACTCTTATTTTCTTTCTCACTCCCTTCTGCACAGTCTTTACCGAGCCTTGTCTAGACGACTGACAGTCATTTCGTATTCCGTTCAGAAATTGTACCTAATAAAATATATTAAATGTCCAGAATACAACAAATTTTGTAATAAGTGGTTTTCTAAGAGATTAATAAGAGCTAGAGCATAAGAGATCTGTTTTAAACAAATCGACGCATTCCAATCGGCGAAATCTCTGAAACATTTGCAGCTTAGAGTGTGACAAAGTGCGATCCGATTGCATGTTAATAATTTCGCCTGAAATTTAACTGTTAATTTGATATACTACTTCCTGTAATTGTTGGTCGCAGTCCACTGTAATTATTGCAATCACGATCGTAGATCAGTAACGATCAACGTTTGTGGAAAGTGATTGCTAAACGGAATTAACTAAATGTAACACTTTAATTGTTATCGATAACCTGCAGATTTCGCAAATTTATCGCTCAGAACTTAACGATGTTATTTACAAATTGAACCATAATATTGTTTAATACGGTTTCATTTTGCAAAGCCAAATACGAATGAACACTCGTGTAAAATGATTGAAGAATGTATTTGAAATATTTTAAACCCCTCAAACGATTAGAGCGATCCATTGAACTGACTTTCGTGATAAAGCTCGTGTTAAGAGCATTAAAAGAATCGATACTGTGTAAACAATGTATAAAGCGAATTAGTAAATTAGTTTTAATAAGAATGTCGTTGCAACAGAGTTCATTAGTTTTTCTGTACGTTCTCTTTTCCGCGATCGTTTCACGGTGAATTCGAAACATGAAATATTTGTTTATAAAGATCCAAAGCATTACCGTTTCTCATTATGTCTCTGGTTGCCGGCTTTTCGACATTAAATGAAATTGCAACAAAGAAAATGACGCTCATTGTCAGAACCAAGAATTCATTTCCTGCGACTCCTCTGCCTCTTTTCCTCTCTCGCTCTGTTTATTTGCAAACGGCATTAGCCGATAGTAGATAAATGCAGAAAGAAAAGATTTCGAAATCCGGGAACGTCCTGCGAATCGAATTAACGCCGCCGCAGGATGCTCGTCAGATTCTAATTAGTGATTTTTCGGTAGCGTCTTAAGGAATCCTAATGATCCTCTGAACGTTCTCAACGAATCGTCGGGAATTGTTTTTACGAAATGTTCCGGAGCATCCTGGAGAGCGAAAGAAACGGAGGAAGGGAGAAAGCATGAGTGCCATTAGTTGCGGGCAACATTTGTTTAAAACGATTGCGAAACAACAACGTGACAGAAAATCTACAGAAGTAGTACTTTCGAATGAATATTTATGCAAAACATAGTGAGGAAAGATGTGAAATCAACGTTGAATAAAAAAATGGTAGATACAGATATTTTGAAAATAATAACTGTAATAAGTGCTGGTAATAAATATCAAATACAGATATATAACAAGAACAAATTATGAACAAGTAAATAAAGCTTTGATCTTTTCTTCGTTCAGAAGTTCTCTTCTGTAAAGAGAATTTTTCTATCTTACTTCGATCTTCTCTTTTGATCGTTTTCTTCCCTTGCATTACCATTTTCTCTGTGACTAAAGTTATTATAATATCTTCGTCGTTAAAAATGTCACACAAGAGAAAAGACAATTTATATCTTTTATACTGCTTAAATATTGATTACGAATTAACATATATATATATATATATATATATATGTGGGTGACGCGGCAGTCAAAGTGTTAAGGGTTGTTAATGCTCATGAAATGGGTGTGAAAAAGGGTGTTATATATATAAATTTATATATTAATATATTCGTTGCACTAAATTTAGTGAAGATCTGGAGAGTAGAAGAAGGTTGAAGAATAACTTTGTGTCATACATTTGAAATTTTCAATTGCTGCTTCGTTCAATAAATTACTTTGACTTTGTGGGATTTTTGAGGTTGTTGGTTGGACAGTTAAAGTGTTAATAAGTAGAAAAATGTGTTAATATTTAACCTTTAGCACTCTTACAGCGCCTCTGAGGCGATAATATTTGCTATACTTTGAGAGCTGTTTTCACCCCTTCAAAGTGGATGGACTCCGATAAAAAAAAAACACGTGTCAAATATTT
The DNA here is from genome assembly GCA_028453745.1 of Agapostemon virescens. NCBI lineage: Eukaryota > Metazoa > Arthropoda > Insecta > Hymenoptera > Halictidae > Agapostemon > Agapostemon virescens. The sequence goes on along the minus strand of CM052097.1, from coordinate 17,163,001 downwards.
TTCAAAAAATTATAAGCTCCCATAAGAATATGTTCCCATGTAAGAAACTCGGATGTTTCACAAAATTAAAAACTCGTCGCCGTTTCTTCAAGTCCTCCAATAGACTAAGTGTCGCGTCTGCATCCTCAACCCCTTCGTTCGGACCTTTCACCCGTACAACGACCCTTCTACCAGAGAAATGCGTACGCAACGAATACTTTCACAGTCATTCGTACGATTCTAGCAGCTCTGAACGTATCGACGTCGTATCCAAAAGGACAAGGACGAGAATTAATTTCTCGCAAGAACAGCTTCGGAAAGCTACGATCGAAGTGCAGTTTTACGTTATGGGGCGATGCAACGTCCGTTCAAGCTGCTCGGTAATGATTTCACGCATCGCAGAAATATATCGAACCGACAGGCGAGTGTATAAATCGTCGCGGCGAGTACACGGGGTTCCCTCTCGAACAGGAGATTTCACGGGCGGATTCACGGCCGCGTCGTTCGAACTTTTGACGAAGCCGTGGCGTGGCGTGGCGTGGCCCCGCCAGGCAAAACAACAACTCACGGAGGAGGAAACGTATAGATCAAGCCGACGAACGGCCGAGTTTTTCGGAGACACGCTGCATAAATCTCCGAGGCTGCGGCGTGACGAGCGAACTTTTTTGTTCGGCGAGTTCGGCGTGGACTACTGCAGACCGTGCACGAGGGCAAGAGTGCACAGCGGAACGGACCATGACCGCCGCCGTGACGTGCGCCGGTGTGTAACCCGGACCGGTAAAAAAGTCGTTCGCCAGGTGTCGATCCGTGAATTACGAGGCGTGCTGTGTCCTGCAGGTAGACCGTCCTCGAAAACGCGAAGCCGAAATAAAAGCCCGGAATCACTGGTGTTTCAAACGTAATTGAATTCGATCGAACTTACACTCCGCGACAAAATGATAGCACACCTTATATTTTCCCATATTTTGTATTAACCCCTCAACTTGTACGCTCGAGTTAATTCTAGCGCGCTAAACAAGCCAAACTGTGCACACTCGAGAAAATTCGAGCGGCGTTATATTTTATGCTGCTATAATTTTTCACACTCGAATATAATCGAGGATTGAAAATAACAATGTGAAAGCAAAGAAACAAAATCGTTTTATTGATATTTGTCATTTATATGGGATTGTAAGCTATAACACTTATTTATTCAAGAATAAAATATAGCCTTTTTCCATGGAACAAAAGCGCAGTATATCAAAATTCTCCACCAAAAGAAAAGTTGAATCAGGGGTGGTAACAAATGGAAACCGTTGAGGATGTGGATTTGGTTGGAAATTGCTTATCTACTTTCTATCAAGAAAGATAAAAAAGTCGATGTACGCGTAACATTGCAATATTCGGCTCTTTTCTGCAATGTGGATCAAAATTCAAAATTAATATAAAAAATTTTATTATTTCTGTATGTTTTAATTTTTTCTGCCAAGACAATGTTATAAATTGTGTTTTTTTACATAAAAAAGATTGATTTTGTTGGCCGGTTTTTTTTTAACTGTGCGTTAAGGGGTTAAAAGCTGATTAACCCTTTCAGTGCCACGGACGCGTATATGCGTCAGGCGGAAGCTATCGGTGTGGACTAAGGACGCACATATGCGTTTTGTCTATGTTGCCGGTGTGGAATGAAGGCGTATACATGCGTTTGTCAATTTTTTCCCTCACCTACGTAGAAGTAATGCAATTACTTTTGTGTGAGATGGAAACAAATGCATTCCTTGCGTGTTGTTTGGGGAAAATATAAGAGAAGTAGCGACACGCGATAGGAATGCAGAAAATGCAATGTCGGTTCATGTATCGATAATTGTTTTGAAATTTTTCACACGCAACTGAATTATTAACTTCAGTTATATTTACTAAATTTGGTTTTCTAGTTTGTTGGCCAAATTCTAGTTTATTGTAAATTTTAATGTTTATGATTTAATAATTAATACTAAAAACTAACGCTGTTTAATCATTTAATCTCATGCAAAAGGATTACTATAAGTTAAGGTAAGGTGAAAGAGTAAAGTGACCGCCCAGACGAATTGTACCTTTAACGTTGAACAAAATTGTCCCGGCATTCTTCGCATAGGTACGGTACTTTCGCTCGGCACTAAAAGGGTTAATGGCGGAAGCTACAAATATGTGTACAGAGGTGTCCTGAAAGTGTTCGAGTTCCTCGCAAGGGGAAATTCCTGGCGTTATTCTAGGAAACTTTGTCCTTTGCGATCATGTCATACGCGGCTTTGTTTTCGAGTTGTTATCAAAAAACATGGACCAATCTGGTTTCAGCTCGCTAACAGATCCCGGAAAGCTCCGATTGGTCCATGTTTCTCGTTGATAAGTCAAAACTGCAGTGTCGATTCGTAAATTGGCAGAGGGAAAAGTTTCTTAGAGTAACCCTAGGAATCAAATATTTTGTATATTGTTATTTTTGTTTATATATATATTTTTTTATTGTTGTTACCTCAAAGTTTTTCTCAAGTCATCAATGGTTTTTTAATCGACAGTATATATTTTTAACTTCGTAGTGGAGTAGTTGAGGTCAAGACAAGTTCAACGATACGTTATACCGCGTCCATCAAATGACCTAGGACGCGTAATTACGTAAACAAGTAATACAATTAAGCTATGAAAAAATGTTGAAAATAAATGTTTTAAGGGTTTACGTCGTTTACGCGCACACTGAAAATTCCATTAAAATTGATTGACTAAATAACGATGCACATAAAATTGTTGTGCGAAGGTTGGAAAATATTGTATTAATAAATTTCGAAATGGAAGTCGTTCGTTCGACGAGGATCCAGGGAGATGACATGATATCGATAACAAGAGAAAGGAAGCGAGATGATTGAACTTGACGTTCCCCAGAACGCACTGCTTCTCAATGAAAAGTAGGTTGTCAATGCATAAACAGTATCGGAGATAAACGCATTCCATGAATCAGTGGCATCGTTAATCCATGTCGATCTGTCATTGGCCGACGCATTATCACGTCTCGACGCCAGTAACTACCCTTCCAGTATACCGAATGCCCTGGTATGCTTACGGACTAATAATCATTACCGATAACGACAACGGTGCCGATTGCGAGATAAAAATCAGAGCAATCGTATTAAAGCAAGTTTTCCACTTTCCTTTTCAAATTTTTTGCCGATTTAACCTGTTAACCGAGCATCGCGATTTTCCCCGCAGTTTTAGTAATTAAACTTTCCTTGTCGTTTCCTTTAATCGTTTTCTAGAAGACGAAGAAAGTTTATATTAATCCTGTACCTGCATTCACTGTGGAGACTGAATCCGTATAATAGAAAATTTTTAACAGCATGTTTAATTAAAAGAAACGAATAAGAGACGTTGGCATTTATTAATCCTTTACGCTCGAAAATGTTTTAACTCGAAAACCGAGGCATTTTTATCTGGTCCAGAATAGCTTCATGCCACGTGATTTATTTCTTTTTATGCATTTGGAGTTTCTTACTGGCACTCGTTCTAACAATAACATTTTTATTTATTTTTTAAATGCAATCATAGCGATGTAAAAAATGATTTAAATAATACTGAATGCTAAAGGTTAATTTTGAACTATAAAATTTAATGATTATATTTATATATATACGTATGTATTTTGTATTGAAATTACTAAAATTACAAATCTGCTTCCATTGGGCATTATTATAAAAATTGTGAAATGATTGAAGAAATTTAATCGTGATGAAATTTAATTTTGACGAGGCGAGAGACAATGTTTTCGCGAATGACACGTTGTATAATATTCAAGAGTTCGATAACGATAAACTATTTATTACGACTGATGCGAATTAGCAATTTATATTATGGAAATATTCGTGTTTTCGTTAAGGTAAATATTTTATTTTGAAATTGGAAGTTGTTTTATTTGCCGTACTAAAAACCTTGACGTTTTATGGAATTATTGAAACATTTTTCCAGCATTTTAACTCTGTGTCAGTTGATATCAGATATCTTTCATTCATTTACTAGAAAATATAATATCAGATTTCCAAATGAAAATTAATCAACGTCGGAAAAACATTCGTGGATAAATTTTATTACGTATACACCGGAAACTTATCAATATTGATATACTTAAATTCTTACTCATAGCAGTCGGAGCAGAATTATTGGACAGCCAATTTATCTCTATATTTTCCATTAAAAACTACAAAACTGTATTTGTTTCTCATCAAGTTTCATTTATCCTTGCAATATACGTTCGCAAACGAACTCGTTTAACCGTTCAACGCAATTACCTCACAAATTATACAGGCACAAGCGATCTATGAAAACCATTTGAGGTATACAGTTCTATCGCAATTCCCAATAATTTTAATATGCAATTTGAAATGCAGTATTTAAAACTCATGCGTTTTCAAATTTCAAATATATAAAAATTCCTAGTATACAATACTATTTAAAACAATCTATTTCGATTCTTTTCAGTTCTACAATTCTATAACAGTTCTCAATTCCATCAGAGAGTTTGTCATTCTCCATTTAATCCAAACAGATAAAAGCTTTCCGTAAAGAAAATTGAAAATAGGATTTCAACAGGCCGCGGGAAAGAGAACGATTCTAGATAATCGTGAAAATAAAACAAAAACCACCGCGAACGGCAAAGGAACGGTCAATTAAAGTACATCTTCGAAAAATCCCATTTTTTTACATTTTTCATTTCTTCGCTATCTAAAGCATACACAGTTAAAAGAAAATTGTGAAATTTTACAAATCAGTATAATTGTTTATATTTTCTTTTTCCGGATATATCAAGGTGAACTTAAATTTTCTTTACGTTTTCTTCTAGGTCATTTCAAGGTTATCCTTCCATGGATAACAACATAGTATTCAAAACAAGCATTTTGACTTTGACAAAATTGAAAGTAATTCTGATATTCCAGAAAGAACGTGATATGTACACGAAAAACGTTGTATGTGCAAATTTTCATACAACTTATGAATGTCGATTTATTTTACTGTTATTTCATTGTATTATTTAGTTTAATTAGTTAACACCAGAACTATCAAACCAGTCATTTTTGACTGGTCCCTAGATCTCTCTTTCTTAATTATTGAAGTTATAAAAATGTTCTTTAATAACGTACATGTTATAATAAGAATTATATAAAGTTTTAACGCTAAACCTACCGAGCAGTAAAATTGGCTAATGTGTATTGTCTTGTAATAGTGACAGGAATTACTTTGTTTGCATTTAGTGCAATTTTTATTGCGATGTATATTGGAATAAAAATAATCTACCGAATTAATTTTTGTGAAAACAATTTTATAACTTCAATAATTGTAAAATAGGAAATCTGAAAAGGGTTGATCCCTTATGGCAGGTTTATTATTATAAATCAATGCATATCGTTGGATTTATTATTCGGTAGTTCCAGTGTTAAGGAAAGATCGTGAAACCGATAGTTCCTTTAACTTTCCAAACAGGAACCTCCCCTTAAGTATTATTGCCCTAATCGGTTGATATTCGCGTAAGAAGGGGCCATTGCCTTTGCATACGGCCATTAATTGACCCGGTAGCCGGTATCTTCGACCGGTCGCCATTTGCATGCATTTCGGTTTCCGACCCGCGTAATTCGAATCGGGCGGTGCGCGCGCGCGCGCCCCACTCGCCTGATGAGACAATAAAAATGCGTTTCATTAAGGGGAACCGCTTAATTGCTCCGCGCGGGCTTAAGTGTATCGGTTGTTCCCCCTGATTTCGGGCTATTTATGCGCTGGGATTACCTGAATACTTAAACGGGCCAAGGGAACGATTCTCTTTTTCGAGAAGACGGTGTTCGAGTTTTTCGGAACGAGCGATCGTTCGACAAGATAAAGAAAAAAGAACGAACTGGTCGCAATAGGATTATGGGGGTATGGCATTAGGGGCTGCGCATATTTTCTGCACTTCATTTTGCCGGGGGCCTCGGTGAACGCTTTAAGCCCGCTTAAATTGTAAAATAATATTTTTTACTACGAGGATCTCGAGCTGCTCGGATGGGATACTTAACTCGTAAAGACGCAGGTGTTGCGCGGCATTATTTTAAACTCTTGGACAAACTACCGGGCTGATTGTAATCACATTAACAAGCCCGTGGGGAAATTCAATTGTCCCTTTACCGCGAAATTTGATCTCGTATCCGTGCGATTTTATTGCGCGAGTTTCAACGCACTTGCTGTTTCACAGTCTAATGTTACTTATCTCGTTGTACCAGCTGTGTAAACACGAAACCGGAATTTTTTGTGTGTATAAAACAGACGTCTAATGTATGAAAATTATACTAAATATTTTATTCGAGATATTGCCCATCGGTAGCTATACATTTTCACCATCTCTCTGACAATTTGTGGATGCCACGCCAAAAGAACTGTTCCTCTTTGGAGGTAAACCAGTCATCGAATCATTTTCGTACATTTTCGGTAGGTGGCATAAAGACTGGTATGAATATATTAGAATTATTAAAAACAAATGACACGGTGTAGTGTTCAGGCATAAAATTCGACATGTTCAACGCTATTAACTTAAAACCAGAGCATTTCTTCTGACTTAGGATATTTTCATCCCACATAAATTATGTCACTTTATGTATACATAGTTTTTTACTGTTATTCGTCCTTGCAATGCTTGAATCTTTACCAATTTCTTAAATACAAAGATAGCGATGTTCAAATTATTTTAAATAATAGTGCGCCAATTTTTCGTGACGATTCAGAGTCGCCACTCGAGTACAAATGGTTAACCCTTTCGCTACGGCAGGCCCGTCTGCCGAAGTACCATTATTGAACGTAAAATCGCGCCGGAAATATGCACAGTTCGCGTCATTTCTATATATACGTTTTTCTACGTCTTAAATAACAACTGTGCTGAATAAAACAAGAGCAGTTTTAAGAAGTGATTAATCTTTAATTTATAACACATAACAATTTAGTTGTGAATTGAAAATCTTTATGAGATGTCGAAACAAGAAGATGGCGTTAAAGACGCGGTTTGACAGCTAGCGCAACGTATAAGCAAATTCCTGTTTCATATTTACAGGCCTGGTACAGCGAAACCTCGCTCATTAAATGAATCGGAACCGTAAATGGTAATTTGTGGATGATAACGAAAGGGATAACCAATCGTAGTTATTAGTATTGTCGATCATCTTGCGTTTCTACGAAGAGCAGAATCTTTCGCGTCTCGCAACCGGTGATTACTCGATAGATTTTGAACGGTGCTGAACGCAAATGAAAAGTTTCTTTCAACCTTGCTATCGTTTGAAATAAAACTCGTCCATATTTGTCAGTAATGCGTAAAAACCGTGGTCTAGCGATCACTTGGAATTGTTTCTTCCGTTTCGGCAAACGGTTTCACGTTCTCCGTTACGGAGAAAAGTAGCAACCGTTGGATTAAAAATAAATCAGTCTCCGACTACCGGTTAAAGCGACGTTCTCTTGATACATGTTTTAGTAACAGGATTTAAGTGGGAACGCAGATTCGCTCCGACAAGGCAGAAAATAAACTTTGTCGGCATATTAAATATTCATACATTTAAACTGGCTGCGTGATGATACGTTTGCTTTGTTTTCTATAAACAATATTAAGTTGGCGAACAATGAATAAAGATACGCCGCAGGAAGGCGCGGTTGATATAAGTTTGCCCCGGCTTTATTATTTTAATAATTACTCCGAGCGACGGGGGAAACATTTTAAAATGGTAATTTTATGACTGCCTCGTTCGTAAATGTACTTTAATTGCCACGGTTACCGGCATTCAAGCTCCGCGAGGCTCCCACGGAGCAATGGATCCCTCGGATCAAAGTGCGGTGCACAAACGGGACATAATTAAACGAGAAGATTTCATTTTCGAGAAAAACGTTGGTCCTCAAAGGGTTACTAAGTGGCGTTGCAAGCTTAATGCTGGAAAACTGTTGGAAAATTGATCGAGGTAAGATGCGCAACCGTGTCGGCCTTTGTGCCGACCTCCCTTCATTTTGCATTGAGGATGCGAAGGCTTTGTGACAGCAGTTTTCAAGCATCCTGCGCGCTGAATGTTCGCGAAACATCGTCATACAGGAGCATGCTCGGTTAATTGCTTCATTCATTAACAGTTTCGTTGTTCCTTTTTTATGATTTTCTGGCCTTCTTCATTTCAATTTGCCTGCACGGAAACGTTTCCACCGTTATTCTATATACCTCGTTGCTGTAACAACATTCTTCCAATTATTATGAATAAATCACAGCTGCTCCTCGTCGGTTCCATTAAAAAAAGCTTCAGAGAATTTTTTAAATATTCCCTCCATCATTATTTCTCTGATTCTACGACATTGAAACGATGACAATTTGGGCCCGTTTATTATTCACAACGTTTTAACGAAGCTACTTATTTCAATGGACGGAGTGTTTCGTTAAAACAAATATTTTATACGTAACTTAAATGGTATCTAAAGATGGCTTTTTCAAACAGATAATTATCTTCTTTTTGTCGCATCACGGAGATCCAGATAATATACATTCAGACAGATATTATGAAATTGATATGATATTATGATAGATATTTGCCGACGACTCAAAAACTGTTCCTCTATTTGCATATCTTGAAAATAGTAACTCAGACCATTGGGTCCATCCATGTTAAATCTCTTCCCATTCGTAAATATTATTCTTCGCCATTTCTTTCGCATATGAATATTTTCTTTTCCGTTAACCAAAGCTTTTTTTTTTTTTTTCAATTTTCTTCGCGTTATATATCCGCATTTTCGTCAAACACGTCTCACGTTCTTTATATTAGCGTCTCCACCAACATTTTAAGTAATTTGCATTTGAAGCATCCTAGAATTTGATGCTGCTCGTAGTAATGCACGTCGTTCCCAGGCATTTAGTAATAATTCTTCTTTTTATCATAGTTTTCCGGATTTTTCAATAAATTCATTATTACTTTTCGACTTCTATTAATAATTTTTGCTATTTTTGTCACTGAATATCGTTCTGCTTTTAATTTTATTATAGTGCCAATTTCACACGCGTTCAATCTCTCTCCGCGACCCACTTTTGACAATATTTCGCCTTTGTTGAACAAATATACAACACGATATAATATCACGGACTTTATTAACTATGTGCCGAGGTTGATGTTCGCAATTCGCGTGCTTCGGTGCAACTGAAAAGCGTAGATTTACTACATGTGCTATCAGTTTGTCCCTCTAGCGAACAATAATATTTAAATTTTGCGTGTTAGAATCCTGTCGAAATATACGTCGTGAACGATATTTCGTACATTGTATACACAGACATGGTTTGAGTTATAATTAAGAGAAAATGTTTATCTTAATCAGCTTTTAACACAAATTGTGAAAAATATAAGGTGTGCTGTCTTTTTGTCCCGGAGTGCAGAGCATTTTTATTTTAAAACTAAAACTAAAAACTCGCGGATCGATTGTTACAACAAAGTCAGCAATGCAACGTCGAAAATTGTAGAATTTTTCGAGCTTCACCGGAAAGCTTCTTGATGGTTCCCTGAAGACGCGGGGAACGGACATTGCGGACATTCTGGACATCCGTTGACCCTAGCTGTTAGGTAACGCGTATTTCAGTGCACGTGTTAGAGGTTAATACGGGATTATGGTTATAGCATGAAAACGACAGAGTCGGAGAGCAGGGCGAGGGTGTGAAGGAGGGTGGTGAACGAGGGGCGGTGCGCACGTAACATCTTCATTAAAAGACATGGCGCCGCGCCGGCGTGAAACTATGGTTCTGTCTGGCCCGGGGGCCAACAATCCAAATAACATTGGAAAGGTAACGTCCTCCGGCTGGCCCGGATGCCCATCGAATCCCGGCCATATTTACACTCGCGCGATTCGATGTTGCGTGTAGATTACCGGTCGTATAACTAATGTCAGCATTGCGGTGATAATTAATTCACCGATCGGCCGGGCACACGATTATTTGCACGACCAATTGACACCGGCGTTCGAATAATTTAAATATGCCGGGACGGGCGACGCCGGCCGATTAATTAAGTTAGAATAATAGAGGCCCGTGTGCTCTCGTGCAGCTAATTATCAGCAGGCTGATCGGCAACCAGCCACTTTCGATCGCAACTTTTTTTGGGACACGCTTCTATTTCTGGGTTTCCATCAAACCGTCGCTTAATTGAACCGAGAACCTCCATAAAATTGACAGAAAATATTTACCGTTCGTCGGATTCGATTAACTTTGTTGGTGGTTTGCCGATCTCGAAGAGATTACAAGAAACTCGAATGTTGTCGACATTTATTTCTATTCTTAACCACTTGTGCTAAAAATCATCTTATAGGAACATTGATAACGTGTACGTTTGGTAGAACTTTTTACAATTTCTGTTATTTTATATAGAAAATTTCACCTGGTCAAATAGACAATTGAATTATGAGTTGTAAGTTGTTAAAAATTGAAAGAAAACATCAATTCGTAATTACTGTATATTTTATATATTCTTGAATGGGTTTATAATAGCAAAAACAAAATATAATTCTATTTCGGCTTGAAGAACACTGGTAACATATACGTTTCATAGTTCTTTTTAAAATTTTTGTTATTTCATCTGGAAATATTCTTAAAAAATTTCATCTTGTCTAGTAAACGATTAAATTACAAGAAGAAAATTAATAACGTACACATTTGATAGAACTTTTTCACAATTTTTTGTAAAAATGTTATCAGATAATTTCATCTGGTCAAAAAGACAAGTGCAATATGAATTGGAAGTTATTAAAATTTGAAAATCGCCGAATGATGCACTAAAATGGCGCAAATGGAATATCGTGGGTAAGATTGTTATTAATTATGTGACAGATTATTTAGCTGGCCGTTCGTACGAGCTCTTTTTTTAATAGTAGAAATGCCTATTTCCTGGTGGAGCGAGTCAATTAGGCGAGTCTGCGGATTTCGCGAGGTTTTCTCGGTCAATGGGACGCCATTTCGTGGAGCATAATTAGCCAGGGCAAATAATTGCGCGTGACCATTTGCGTTCCAGGATTATTGTTGAGCCCCTTGAATTCGCTGATGATTTATTAATTTGTGTCTGGCTAATGAATGAACCCGCAGCCGGCGGATCTTAGTCAATGGACGAGCATACTTTGTGCTCGCGACAATAGTCACGAACGCCGGGAACGAGGCTTTCGCTTTGCGGAACGCTGATCATGGATTACGATTATCATTTCACTTTACACGAATGTGGTTTTAATTAGGTGAATGGGTAGAGAATTTCGGTAACAACTTTTCGATTGACATAATACTTTGCTTTGCACGCTCGTCGCGAATGTGCCGTTTACGGCGAAAATTAGTTAATGTAATTATTACAAATATTAGAATCGGACATAGATAAAAATTGAG
>CM052097.1:17132630-17151629 GCA_028453745.1 Agapostemon virescens | reverse complement strand
ATAGTTGATTCTTTTAATTTCAAGCAATAACATTTGTTAGGTAAAAATTGAAATAGTTGATTCTTTTAATTTCAAGTAATTGGAACATTTGTTAGATAAAAATTGAAATAGTTGATTCTTTTAATTTCTGGCAATTGGAATATTTGTTTGATAAAAATTGAAATAGTTGATTCTTTTAATTTCATGCAACTGGAACGTTTGTTAGGTAAAAATTGAAATAGTTGATTCTTTTAATTTCAAGTAACTGGAATATTTGTTAGATAAAAATTGAAATAGATGATTCTTTTAATTTTAAGTAATTGGAACATTTGATAGATAAAAATTGAAATAGTTGATTCTTTTAATTTCAAGCAATAACATTTGTTAGGTAAAAATTGAAATAGTTGATTCTTTTAATTTCAAGTAATTGGAACATTTGTTAGATAAAAATTGAAATAGTTGATTCTTTTAATTTCTGGCAATTGGAATATTTGTTTGATAAAAATTGAAATAGTTGATTCTTTTAATTTCATGCAACTGGAACGTTTGTTAGATAAAAATTGAAATAGTTGATTCTTTTAATTTCAAGCAACTGGAACGTTTGTTCTGATATTCTAGCGTAAAATGTAGCTTTCGAATATTGAGCATAAATTATTTGATTAGTAACAATTTCATTATTACCTTTGGATTATATTTTTGAACTCGTTGTGATACCACTGGGAGAGGTTACAAATATTATTACGACATTTCCACGCTTTAAAACTTGTTAACAATGAAAATAGATGTCTATCTCGCTAATTTATTACATTGGGCTTTGAATTGTTCATTCGCACAAAGGTTCATACACTGTTATCGAAAGACGAATGAAAGCAAAGTTGATATGAGAATGCAATGAAACAGAAAGAGGGGTTGGGATAGAGGAGATAGTGAGCGATTAATAGGACGAGAATGGTAGAGAGAAAGAGAAAAGAAAAGAAGAAAAAAAGTGCAATAATATAATAGGATAAAGGGAATAGTAGATACGAAGAATGGGAATGAGAGCGACGAGTGAATGAAACGTAACAAATGAAAGGTTGAAATAAAATTATAAGGGTTAAGTTTTACTTAAAGTCTCGAGTAAATTTTAAGTATAGTTATGTAAAATAAATAGAGCGCTTAGCCGCGAGACTGAAATAAATAAATAATAAGAAATTAAAGCAGTGTAGTAGATTGCGACGGATAGTTTAGAATTGTTGGTAACGTTGGTTGGCGGTGAAACTGTGCGCGCTTTAATTTACTTAATAGTTTCTGACGATGGGAACAAGAGATTTAAAATCAGTGATTTAAACAGCTTGGCAGTTCCACTGTTAATACAAAATTTCTTCCTCGAGGAAATCTAGATTGGAAGCCTGCCAACCTCGCGTGCACTCGACTCACTTAAATTTCAATATTGTACCGTAAGTCTTGATTACTATTTTATTACTTTGCTTTTAATGAAACTGGAAATTCCGATATACATAAATATACGTATACAGGACGGGGATTTTTCTATAGCTTTTGTGAAGAGTTCCATCGAAAGCTGATCGTAAGCTAATTTGATTATAATTAAAAAGCGACGTCGTTCGTTCCACGTACCAATCGATAATGGGATACCATTTTCTATAGACTTTGGTAATCAGAAACTAGTAAATTCTCGAATTAACGGCGACGAATCAAATTGCCCTTGTCAGCCGACACGAACGATTCGCGAAGGATTCGTTTGTGTTTAATCGATTTCGTTTAACGAAAATATTCATAAAAATCGATATTTTCAGCATAAAACGATAATTTAGCATAAGAGCGATTTTAAATAATCATTTGTGTTTGAAGTTGGGAAGATTGCGATTTCGGAAATAATAAATCTTTTAAAAAAAAGACCCCCAAGATACTTTACTAGGTATTTCAATACAGATTCGGAAGAAATTTTATATTTCTCGATGTGAAGCATCCTCAAAAATTCCAAATGGAAAATGTTTTGTGACTGCTGTACTTCCTGTGTTCACCGACAGGGGGTCAGGAGGTCGCGAGTTTCTCGCTAGTACCTAATTCTTTAGCTTTAAGTCTTTAACTGCCTTTCGATATTTCAATGTCTACGGCAGGGTCTGCTAGTCAGCCTTAAAATGATTCCCCTTCCTTTTTTCGTTTTCTCTCTCTCTGCCCCACTAAATTTTCAGCCGCCAAAATACAAATTGGTTTAAGTCCCTTAAACTGTCTCGTAAACGGTAGTTAAATTCGATCGCACACTAAATTAATTTTCCATGCTGGAATAAATCTGTTGAATTTATATGTTGTTCGTGGGCCTGCTGTTATTAGGCCCACAGCACAATCCGAAGCGTTCTCTGGCCACGTGTCAGCGAGGACAAGCTTGTTGTGGAGGATCGGCTGGACTTGGCCGAGACCCGTCGATTCCCCGCCAAACAATAATTAGCTAAGCTAAATAACTGGCTTGGCCCTCGCGCGAGGCATCTTCGACGCAGCCGGGACCCGCGTTATTTGCATACAGTCTCATTAGGCGGCGGCAGTCAGCAGGATAATTTGAATATTGCGCGTTACTCGCGCTGATGAGACGTAATTCGAGCGGTGGCGGCTTTCCTAGCGGAACAATTCCTCCTGGTGCAGGGGGTTGCAGGGGTGCAGCGACGCGGGGGCGGCAGCGAGAATCTTGATGAGGTGTTTCCAGAGGCAGACGGATACCGCTAGGACCCCTTCTTACTCTCTTCCTCCCTCTATCACTCTATCTCTCAACTTCCCCTCCCACTCCTCGTGAATAGCACCGGCAAAACTTCCGATCCCGTACGCATCATTTACTCGTCTCATTAAACCCTTCGCACTGATGGGCTCCTGGCATCGCTTCCGCGCACCATGCAAGCGGAGCAGTCCCCAGAAAGACGGTTTATGTACGCGTAGGATACGTTTGCTGCATTCCTGACAAGTGATACTCTCGACGAACGGTACTCCCGCCGTTTTAAGCAGAGTCGATGACTCGGGGTAATTAATTCGAAACGATAAGGGCCCGGGATGCTGATAACTGCCGGTGGCTCTGTCCCTGCGTGCTCATGCATGCGATTTTCCAAGCTTGTTGCATGCACGTTTTCTATTACTTGATATTGTTAAACCTGCATTTCAAAGATTAAGAGTGGATTGTAATTCTGATGATAGCTGACCGGATGTTGAGGTGTTAGACTATACTTTATTTAATTCGAGTGTAGAAATCCTATCTAATGTATACAAGAGTGACCCTTTTCTGATAGCGAATGCTGTAAGAATCTCTTCTCCGCCGCTCCGTCTTTGCTATTTATTCGCTACGTTGGGGCGTTTACAAAAATGGTACAAAGATTTGATTCGATAGTGGAAAAATGGAGGGGTTAGCAAAACCGTTGACCAGAGCTCGTGGAGTGGAAGCAAGGGTTGTTGACAAAAATGGAAAATTCCGCTTTTAAGTCTCGTCCGAGACGCCTCGCCGAATAACTCTCGCAGGTAGAGCCGCAAATTAGACTTATGGCCCAAGACTCCGGGCTTTGTGATAATAAAACAGAACCTTCAGCTGGCAACGGTTCGTCAGAACATCTGGCTCTTTATGGGTCAATATAATAATAAACGGACCTTATTGTTTCTAACAAGATTTAGCTACACGACAAAGCTAATTGAACATGTCGGCCAAGGCTGCATTAATTCTAGCGAGGATGTCCGATTGATCCGACAAAATGTTTCCCGATGTTTAGGAAACTTGCAATAGCGATTTCTGACAAGCGATGCTCCCGATGAATATATTCGCCGGTTTAGCCAGATCATGTGGTCATTAGTTGGGAATGCTGAAACTGTTCCGGAGGATGGACGGATTTAGGGATAATATTAAAACTCGTAGACATTGTACCTACGGAATAATGCCGGGCATATTGAAACTGATACGTAAGCTCCGACTATTATACAGCATTCATCATCGATATGGCTCTGTTCTTTGGGTTCAAGTAACAAATAGACGGGGATTGCGTTTCAATGTTGCCGTATCAATGTGAGATCATAAACAATCAAACGATAACAATAGTAACTAAGTTTACTGGAAGCGCGCACATAGCGCGCATAAAATACTCGTAAACAATGACCCCGATAGCTCCTTCGAGACGTTTGATCCTCGTTGTTCAGCGCACGCGAATAGTTCGTTGAAAGTGACTCCATTCAGTTAAATTTATTCGTGCGCTTCGAGCATTAACTTAACCCTTTAACTATGAAAGGATAGACGCTCTAACAAGTCTGTACAGGGTGAAACACATAAAACCGACCACCTGAATAACTTGAGTGTTATCGTTGATAGGAAAAAATGGCCAAATTTGGTCATCAGGCCAAAATTATTTGATATCGAGGAGCTGATCATCCGATGTTACTAGTTTTTCGATAGGCGGAGGCGTCAAAGAGATACGTAGGTCTTCTCTGTATTTTTTTAAATAGAACGATATGTTGTTTCGCTTGATAGAGTATTTCATTTAACTTTTCTTTCTGTAACATTTTTACCGTTTCACCAATTGATTCAATAGGGAACTTATCGTTTCACGTAACATAACAGTTCATTGCAATTATTTGCTTAATACTAGAACTACCGAGTAATAAAAAACCGACTGATATATATTGCTTTGTAATAATGACATAATTGCATCCATTCGATCTCGTACAATTTTGATAGTAATGTCTGCTTCAATGAAGAAATTCATTCGAAACTTTCTGGTGAAAATGTTTTTATAACTTCAGTAATTATAAACGAAAAAATCAGGAACCAGTCATTTTGACTGGCTCGGTAGTTCTAGTGTTAAACCTCAAGAATGGTATCAAATCTCCGGGCACTGTTTTCGTCACTTGTCTGTGGCCGACCAGTCGCAACGAGGGACAAGCGAATAACGTCCGTATTGATGGATTGCTTGCTCGCGCCGCAGTCAAAGGGTTAATAATGATCGAATATTTAGGAGTGGTGCTAATGGCTTTACAAAACACACAACTTGTTTGAAAATCAGAGTTAGACTTTGATAGACTCTGGTAAATTAAAACTACAGAAGTAATACTCGTAACGAGTAGAGTTCGTTACGATAAACAAATTTAACAACGAAGTCAAAAATCAGGACCCCCCTCAGATCAAATATTAGGAAAAGTCCTGATTTGAAATCCTAAATGACACATAATGTAAATTATTTCGCGCACCATTATAAAACGTCGGATAACGTTTTAACCCCTTACGACGCCATTTTCTTTGCGGCTACGGTTATTGCAACTTCTTCGTCGCCAAAACTGTTATAGAAAAAGTTAGTTTAGTTTCCTTATACTGCTATATTTAGTTCAACGCTTTAACATCGATACTAAGATGAAATTGAATTTCTTCTAAAAAAGAAGGCGAAACGTTTATGTTCGTTTGAGTTCGTTTCGAATCTTAACCTCTCAGGCACGATGCGCCATTATAGTGGCTTTCCGGATGTTATCTTATATTACGATGCGTCACTATAGTGGCTCGAGCACGCTCAATTGCATTATTAATTATTAAAGTTAAAGTAGACGCCTCATATCTTTAAGAAAAATTATAATGTATTTATCAAAAACTTAATTCGTGCCTAAGAGGTTAACACGTTGACTACGGCGCCATTTTGCTTAGCTTTCGCATCACATTTTATTTACCTTTAAACGGAAATAATGCAACTTTGCATAAGCAAAATACTCGCTTAGCCGATTTGTGCTTTTCTGTTTGAATCGAATCTATTGAAATAGCGCGAATATTTCTGAATATTATGTGAATTATCTATAACATATTAATTTGTAAATTGGATACCGTCAGTCCCCAGGGACTGACATAGCAGTCGATGTGTTAAACACGAGCCTGCCTCGTCGTAACATGGCAAGGGGTTAATTAATCCGACGGATGTGAGAAAGTGAGAAATTCTACCGACCCTTCCGTCTACGCGTGTACAATATTTCGGTGGATGTTTAGGAATATTGGGAACTGGACCGCGTTGTTTCGCGGGGTTTGTTTGAAATACTTGAAGCGTTTAATTAGCTTTTCGGTAACTGGATAAGTTTTATTTAAATGTTCTGAGCAGTTTGAGCGGTTTTGTTCGAAAGTCGTCCAAAAATATGCGGTGTTCTAGGTTATGATCTGCGTTGCGGCCATTTGGTTCGCCGCTGTGCGCCGTCCGATTCAAGGGAGCAAGTTAAAGGGGAATTATTCTCGGCGGAGCGTTTCGAGAATCCATTTAGAATATTATACACGGCCAGAACTCGGCAACTTTGTTTACACTTCAGACACTGCCTCTGGCAGACTGACTCGGAGCAATTATTCTCCCCTCGGCCCGACCCGGTCCGCGGAAAACCGGCTACGCGAATCAAAGTCCTCGTTTTTCAAATCGCTTTAAGACAGCTGCATCCTTCGCGTCTAACTTTCTTTCAGACAGCTCATTATAACGATGTACATTTATCACCGGCTCGCAGTGTCGAGTTTATTTCCAATGACGGCGCTTCAACTTCAATTAACCCCTCGCACGCTATTCAGAAACAGTTGCGTAAACCGTGCTATAATAATATCTCACTCATCCGTGCTTTACGCTTTAAACAAACAAATTATGCTTTAATTCTGTCGTCGCATTTCCACGCCGACCGCATAAAATGTAACTGGTATATGTTACCTTATAAAAATTATACAGCCGAATTTATTTTCTATTCTCTCTATTCTCTCAGCGACGCTTACTCGACTGTAGAAATTTATTTAACAAGTTGACGCCGGCGTTGATAATCAGGGTTTTCTCTATGCGGCGGCGCCCGAATGTTTGTAAAATTGAACCGTTATGTTTTTACTATTAATAATGTTCAACATGTTAATAATATCTTATAGGGCCGTTTTTGCAATTTCTGTAATTATAATGTGCGAAGGTTGAGAGGGTTAAAATTAAATTGTCGTTAGGTTAACAAAACAGGAATCTACTGAAACTTCTTTTAATTTTTATTGTAACAAGTGGTTCATTAATGAAATTTTTTAATGAACCACTTGTTACAATAAAAATTGAAAGAAGTTTGAGTAGATTCCTGTTTTGTTATCATCGCAAAGCAATGTACATTGTTGGACTTATTGTTCGGTTGTTCTATTATTAAATGAATCATTATACAGTATGTAAAAATAGGAAATGGGTTAATTTTCATCGCAAGAAACAGACGAGGCTTGAAATAAATTGTTTTACATCATTTGTAAGTATAGGTGCTCTCTAACATACTGTACCAAATTTAATTATTGCTAGACTGCTGTGCTTTAGGCGAATTAATCGTTTCTGCATGCGTTAGAAGTAACAAGAACCCGTTAAGGATTTTCGTCTTCAATAATTTTAGACGCTTACAACGTTACACGACATTGTAATACGTGCACGACGAAGACGAAAGCGTCACGTGACCGGTGAGCAACGGATGCAGGGCTTGTTAAGGGATAATGGTCGCTACATAGCCAGACGAAACGACTCGGCGATCAAAAATTATTTTCTGTAATATTTAAAAATACAAAAATATTTTTGTCACTCGATTTAGGACAATAATTACAGAATGATCTGTACTACAATATGGCGAACACAATTTTGTAATATTTGCTTTCATTTTCTTGCAATCGTTGCTTAACCTCTTGCTATATCATAGCAAGACTGACTTAAATAAAACTTACCAGTTAGATTTAAGCAAAATCCAACAAATACAAATATTACCTATTCTTTTTAGTCGAACTTCAATTTGTTTATTCTGTAACATTTTCAGTGATGAATACGTTATAATAATTGTAGCTGCAAAGAAGGCAAGGGGTTAAAATCAACAGAAAATTATTAAGAGGTTTTATAACTTTAATTCACAGTTTTGAAAAATCTGCTTTTGAAAGATATAGTTTAAATTAGTTCCATAACTTCATGTATGTATATCATTAACGTTAGGAGCACCGGTTGGGATAAAATGTTAATAACTGCTTCAATGTTAACGTTGAAATAAAAATAGTTGCCACTAAATGAATACTTTAACCTCTTCTAAACTCGTAAAGGGTCGCTACCACATAACACAGCTACGTTGCACTACATTTTCAAAAAGTTCCCTTTTAAATAAAAAATTGCCAGTCTGGTGTGTCGCTCGTACAGCCCGTCTCTTTATGATACTCTACGATTAAAACGACTTGGTCAAATACGAACTGTAAAGATCTTGATTAAAACGTTGAACATTACTCTCGACTTGTTAAAATAATTCACCAGGAAAGTGCCTCACTAGATTATTTTCAATTATTTTTTCCAGAATCTTTAGTAAATTTCATTGTAAAAGGGTTAAACTCCAGAAATTTCTTTCCATCTTTCTTTCTTTCTTTCCATCTTTCTACGCGTGTCATTTTTTCCCCGCGTCCAATCGATTTCAGTGAAATTTTCAGCATGTTTATAACTAACACAGTTCTGAATAACACATATTTTAAATTTTCATTACGAGTTGAAATAAAAATGTTTTAAGAAATTTCTACCAATTAGAATTATTTGAAAATTATTTTTCCATACCATTTAGTAAATCAATGCTTCTAGTTGCTCCAGAAAAGTCAATGTGTTTGGTTAAATTTCGAAAAAGTTATTTAGATTTAAAGAAGTGTCCGAATACTTTCGTGAGCCACTGTAATTCCGCAGACATTTTGCATACGGTTTTCTCTGAACTCAACGATTGTCAGTGACGGTGCATTGTTTCTGCGAGAAGTAAATATTAGCCCCATCTCCTCGAAGTTCCTGCCTCGGCTCTTGATTCTTCGCATCCGGTCCCCGTGGATCGTTTGCGAAACCGGGCGCCAGTTCCAGTTCGAGTTTTGTTCGAATGAATTGCGGTCGTTCGGACATCCTAACTATTGCATGGAATGAAGGTGGCTGACGAGTTCGGGAGTAAACCGCGATACTGCGGCGATATCTCGGTTACTGCGTCAGCGGATCGGTGTTCATATTACAGGTACGGCTGGAAAATCCCCGGCGCACTCCGCATATGTAATAATATACGTTTATTAATGGTGCCCGCGTCATTTGTTCCTGACTGCGAAATTGTTGTTCACGGACCGATAACGCGAGGCCACTGCTTTAGACCGTGCAATATAGCCGCGACAAAACGGCGCGGTCGCAATATCCGTGGAATTTCACTTTTATACCAACTCACGCACTGTTCGTACCTCGTAAACTCGATCACTGCTCGATACGACACTATTTGTATGGTTCCGTCAATATTGCGTTCTAATGACACCCGTTCCATCACATCTACAAATTTATTCTCGACCCTGACACTAAATTCATTACTAAATAACGATGAGACATGTACTTCATTTTTTAATCGAACACGGGTACAAATTAATACTAAATTAAATAAATATACGGCCTTTGTCTGCGTGACCATCGAGGGTCACTTTATTAGTTTTGCAACAGAATTGTCCGTCTCGCACATTTGGCGAACAAATGTGCCGAGAACGGGATTTTGCTATTTACAACCGGGAACGTAAAAATCCTCGCCTCGGGGATTAGGACTCGGGAAGTGGTTTATTGTTAACAACTGTTTTACACGTGCACCTCCAGAGTTACCTCCGAAATTGCCGTCTCCTCGCCCGCTTCAAGAGTCTCTTTGTCATGCGTTACCGGACGGGCCTTACCTGCGCTGCGCGGCCTGTCCCTTGTTTTCCGTCAACGCGGCTTGCCGAAAGTTACGTCTCTCTCTTTCACCATCAATTTCACCATTTTCTTCGACCAGCGTGGGCGGCGACTGCTCTTCAAAATTGTCACGGCCTTCCCGCAAATATCTGTTGTTCATTGGTCAAGTCTAGTCACACCCATTTGACGATTGAACTTAAATACCGGTGTTCGGCAAGCGCGCGTCAGATTAGCAAGATTAACAAACGTTACCGAAGTCATACACTTCTCTAACGGCACTGAATTACGGTTCAGATCTTACGGTTTTTTAGACAAGAATACTCTTGTAATATTTCAAATCACGCTAAGTCTCACCTATCATTATACAGTCCACTAAAATTCACATATTGTAAATAAGGTTTTGTTCCACTCGTTTTCTACAAAGTTAATCCTGGTGATCAGATCCATTTCACTAGTAACCCATCCCGAACAAGTCTCGCATCATCACCATTCTGCGCGATCAGCCTTGATACTAAATTAGCTATTGCATCCATATAATGTATTTGTTTATTGGGAAGAGAATGTCTATAGAAAGAAAAGTACTTTCTGTTTGAAAGTACCGTGGCGATTCTACCTTCTACACTCGCCCATAGATGGACGCATGGACAATCGGATGCCCTTTCTCGCTGCTACCCGATCCGTCACACGTAACACGGGTCAGCAATAATTAAGAAAAGCAACGATCACGGAAGCTTTTGAAAAAGTGATATTAACAGTGCGTAATCGTAAAGAATGTGATTACGTATTTTGCTAAAGAGATTATTAACATACAGCAGAATGTAACAGTTTCGAATCGACGATACCTCCGATATTTTCGATTTTAGTGTATCAAAATGAAAAATAACCCCGTAACTTTCTTATAAAAAGATATTTACCTTTAACCTTTCGCCCTATGATTTATTTTGCGATTACGGTGATTACAGCTTCTTTAAAGTTCATAATATGCTAAAGGAAGAAGTGGGTAATTAACAACAACCAAATGGAATAGTATTTCGATTTAAAAGAAATTAATAACAGTTATTAGACTTTGTTCAGAATTTACATTACGTATCCAACACGACGTTGTACGGCAAGTAGTTACTCTATAGTACTCACGAGAGAACATAGAAAGGAAAAGCATATTCCTGAAGCGGCCATTGCCTGTTTTCGCGTAAGTTTGAGTGAAAGTTTATGCGATTCGAGTCGGCGTATAACTTCCTCGCCAGCTGCCGAGTAAGATCGGCTGTACTTTGCTCAGGTAATTCAATTCGTTCAAGAAATTTGCGGGGAGGCTCGAGGAAAAATTAAACGTCTCGCTGCATGTCAAAAGATCCCCTCGCCACTCTGTCTGTTTCTCTCTCGCTCCTGCTGTAAGTCTCGTTCTTCTTTCTCGAAGAGCTGAGCACAGCATCCAAGGGGTTGAACATCGTCTCCGGGGTTGCGCGCCGCGAGATTCCAACCCGCGCGACCGCTTGTATCCACGGAGAAGGAAATTGCCGGTTCTCAGTTCCAAGTAAAATTCAATTTCAACCGGTATTTTCCATTTGCGAATTAGTCCGAGCTCCCGATCCCTTTCTTCGCGATTTCAGCTAGGATAGTGAGGGATTTCCAACACGCCTCACCCTTATTTTTGCGGCGATCACGTTTCTCTCCAACGCTTTTGTTGCCAACCTTAGACAGTTTTGAGCTTTCGGCAAGCACCATCCGCGCCTTGCTTCAATTTATTCCTTCTTTTCACAGACAATGATTAAACGGCATGTTACATGCTTCATTCCATTAGTTGTCAACGGTTAGTTGAAACTTACAATCCTTTGCAGTCGAATGGTAACTCTAAGGCACCAGTAAAAATTGCCATATCATTACTGGAAACAGTTATTTATATTATTAAATTCGTCTGCATTCCATGAATTGCTTAAAAATTAATTGCTGTACGAGGATATAAATTCAATTTTACTTACACAATGTAGAAAATGTCGTACAGAATGAAAATGCTCTAGGTCGAATAAAAATTTTAATTTTTCAAGGTCCGTTATCCATGATTGAAAACTTTTCAATGGACTTCTCAACGCTGACAGCAATTATTAATGTAAATCAACAAAAAATTCTCAGTAACGTTATTTAATAATTTGGTTACAAATTACAATGTAAAAGCAGTTTGTTAAGCTTCATTTTGTTAGAGTACAATTATTGAAAGTCCTAATAATAGGCTTCCGGTCAGTAAAGTGTTAATGTGACCACATTTAAATTTTCTAGATGAATAAGCTTTTGTGCTACTAAATTAAAAAGGTTAATGTTTAACGCAGTCTTCAAGTGCGTCACTCCAAGCTTACCCTCTTCGCGAGAACCTTGAAGGTTCAGGATGGTTTATATGTATTTTTTAGCGAAGACTATGCGCTTTAGGTACGTGCACTTGGGACTTTTCCTCCATTTTTCCCGAAGATGTTTTCTACATTGAGGGGACCGAGAAAAGTCAATCTGTATCTGCATGTCGAAAGAGAACGAATTAGGGAATATATACTCGTGTCACGCTACGTTTTGGATTTCACTATTAACCCTTTCCAGTTTGATTATCGGTTCACACGCTAAACCATTTTAAACTAATATTTGGCATCGTGCGGTTGTTGCCAAGGCTTTCGGGTGTAAGCCGTATCCTTGCGAAATCAGCTGACCAATTGAAACAATATCTTTCGATTGGTAAGCAATGAACCGGAAGCACAAGCAAGCTTCATTATATTAAGTGGAACACCACTAAGCATACAGCATAATCAGTGTGTTTTCCACCTCCTGATGAATCTAGCTGCAACGCTGGCGAAACGTTGGTAAAATGATTCCACAAGGACAGGATTTACACCCGAAAGCCTCAACAGCAACAACCGTCGTGTTTGGTTATCTTCCCTTTGCATCTACACAATTATTAACACTTTAAGTGCCACGCCGGTCCCTAGGGACCGGCGCTGGACTTTCCGTTCAGGCCTCGTCGGTCCCTACCTACCGGCGACAGATTTTTCGTTCTGCTATCGCGGCGCGCGTTACGTTACCCGACTGTTTATACTCCGATTCGTCTATCGGCGAGCGGCCCGGCAAGGCCCGCCTGACGGCTAACCGTGGCTTGAACGAAACGACACAGAAATTCGGCGTGGCGCTTAACGTGTTCAAGAGGAAGGTTTGGGGAAGATTTTAGCGTTTGAACCATGTCGATAGCTCTAATAGTTTGCCAGGGCACGACTTCAAAGATTTGCCAAATATTGCCACAAAATCGCGAAATATTGAAGGTAACCCCCTTCTTAAAATCGCGAAAAATCTTTAGGTCTCCGATGCTTGTGTAATTTTGGTTACACGTTTCTAGATGGGTAGGCAGAGTGTATGCCACATTTTAGCTCGATCGGAATCGAATTGCAGTCGTGGCACGACTTTGAAATTTCGGAGCGTCCATCGCGAAAATGGGAAAAATTGGGGTTGATAAAACGAAGCCCCCTGGATTTCCCTGAAATGCTGGCCTCGATATTGAGTAACATATTTAAAGAGGAAGGTCTGGGGAAGATTTTGCCGGTGGAATCATGTCGATAGCTCTAATAGTTTGGTCGGGGCACGACTTCAAAGATTTGCCAAATATTGCCACAAAATCGCTAAATATTGAAGGTAACCCCCTTCTTAAAATCGCGAAAAATCTTTAGGTCTCCGATTCTTTTGTAATTTAGGCTACACGTTTCTAGACACGTAGGCAGAGTGTATGCCAAATTTCAGCTCGATCGGAATCGAATTGCAGCCGTGGCGCGACTTTGAAATTTCGGGACGATCAATGGCGAAAATGGGAAAAATGGGGTTGATAAAAGGTAGCTTCCTGAAGTCCCCTGAAATGCTAGCCTAGATTTTGAGAGTTCTGCTTAACACGTTAAGCGCATTACGTTACTCGACTGTTTATACTCTGATTCGTCTATCGGCGAACGGCCCGGCAAGGCTCGCCTGACGGCTAACCGTGGCTTGAACGGAACGGCACAGAAATTCGGCGTGGCGCTTAACGTGTTAACCCTCTATGGGCCCGTGTAACTTTCAGGTCACATTTTAATTTATCGACATATAGGTTTATAATTTCTGATTTTTCGTTCCCCCAATTTTTTTGGATTAAAAACACAATTTCGGCCCATAGAGGGTTAACATGCAAAACCTTGTTAAATCTTGCTCTCTGCGGGATTCTTGAGCGCGTTATATTTTTCATTGAAGATCTTCCGATCTTCGCTTTATCTCGAATTACGAAAACGGCGCTACGTTAACGGGGCAAGTTTCGTAACTCCGATAAAACGACGAAACTTTCATTTTTCCAGACTGCTAGAATCCTTTAATATTTCTGTCCGAAAAGTCGCGATTAATTCGCGAAGTTCAAGTAACCGGGTCACGCGTTCAAGCGAGCGCCTGTTAACTTGCGCGCGAGAGTTTCATGGTGTTCGTTATCTATCGGGGAAATACCGCGCGATAATTCGCCGGCGAAGTGCCGTCAAACGAAATAAATCGAACGGGAATTACGAAAGGTAGGGGGCATTTATTTCTGTTCTTTGTGTCGAAGTTGCTGCGGAGGGTTGCGACCCTCTACGCGGACTCGTCGCTCTATAAATTACCCCCTGTTGATTCACGCTACTCGTTATCTGGCTGCCGATCGCATTTGCCCGCGGCAATGAAACTTAAATATTCAGCTGGTCGTGGAATCGGCGATAAAATTTTAATCAGCTACCGATTTAAATCCATCGCGAATTTTTGGTCGGAATTGGCCAATTTTTCGACGGAACTGCTGCGCATTGAGCTCGTTCGGCTCGAAAATTCTTCGAGCGTTTCGTTTAAACTATTCTCGTGTCGTTTGTATCACACGTTTCGGATGATCTCGATGGCTTCATCAAGCGGCTGATCAAATTGTTAGATCCATGAGAAATGCGTTCGTTTCCCGTGTCAAGAATGTTTAACACTTTGACTGCCATGCCAGCCATATATGGGTGACAGAATTATTAGTTCATGTTTAACCTCTTAGGCTTGATGTGCCACTATAGTGGCTTTCTGGATGTCATTTTATATTACGATGCGTCCTATAGTGGCTCGAGCACACTCAATTGCATTATTAATTATTGAAGTAAATTATTAGAGTTAAAGTATATACATCATATCTTTAAGAAAAATTATTATTTATTTATCAAAAACTTAATTCCAATGTGCTCTGCCGTACAGAGAAACAGTTCCGTGCAAAATTCAGCCGTGCCTAAGAGGTTAAAAATACATTTGTAAATAAATTTGCGTACAGAAACCATACAGTTCGCTGTGGCGCGCGCGGTCGGCTAAGCGTTAAGGCCCATCGATTGTAAAAGTGTGAAAAGAGTCCGAGTGTTGATGCATGGCCCGCCACTGTATTTAAAATTTGCCAGGGCGAACCCGAGAAAATGGTGAAAGAGCTTCTTATTACGGGCGGCGAGATCCACGAGAAACAGAGGATTTTCTGGAGTACTGTTCGCGGGCAGGTATTAAATTAATGGAGACGTTAATACAGCATCGGGCCCGTTGAACCGATTCTTTATTAAAATATTTCCATACCCGTGGCACAGCCACACCGAAGTCCTTTCGAGAGTCGGCGTAATAAAGTTAGTCGAACAATGGCAACGCTAGCGAACCGTCTACAAACGAATCCCGAGCAAGGGCCGGGCTCTTCGCCGCGCAAAGGGGCGGAAGGGCGGCCGCTTCTTTCGCAGCTCGCAAAATTACTGCATTAGTTCCTATCGTCGAGACAATGGACCGGACTTGATTTACGAGCAGGTGGTTCTCCTGTGTGTCTCTCCACCGAATTCGCAGATTTAAAATCGTACGACCGTGGTTCGATCGTCGACGCGCCCCGTTGCCCGGCGACGCCGCAACGAAATTTATTTCGCGAAACGGTCCGGCCCGGCCGAAGGTTAACGCTGCCGCTGCGTAAGAAAAACTCGAAAGACAAAGGACCGCGGATGAAAATTGAAAAGCAGAAAGATAAAAGAGACCGCCGCGCCGCGACGGAAGAGGAAACCTCGTTAACGATCCAAAGTGCAACTACGAGACTACGATGCGAGTTTACGGTTTTCTGAAACGCGGCCTGAAAATCCGATATATACGCGCCGCAGACAGCGGAACGTCCGTATTAAGAAAAATGAATAGTATCTTTATTACATTTTTACTGCACGCTAATAAATTTCATATCCCGGCTGCAGACCGTGCGGTTCTACCGTGTGCTTTATAAAGTATACTGAAATGTCTGTATCAGTGCAGTGGGACGAGAATCTGTGCTTCGTTTTTAACACAGGTAGCGTCCATTCGGGAAAAGAAAATTTTCTACAAATTTAGATTTTCAATTTACTCCTGCGTATTACAAATGTTTCACTGTGGCAATTTTGATTGCAAGTTTACGGATTTTATGCATGAATGGTAAAAATGAATAGGCGAGATTAACGGTAGAAGAAATGTCAGATTGCTTTAACCCTTTGCACTCGAAGAAATGTCATTCCAAAATCGAAATATTATCTTTACGAATAATAGCTCCATTGTACATAGTTCATCTAATTTTTACCTGAATTAATTAATTACTCTTATTCGTTTTTAGGAAGTTAAAATTTTTATCGATTATTTAACTGCATACTTAACGATGTGAAGTTGTTTATATAATAGCATGGCAATTTTTAGAAGCACCATTCGAGTGCTAAGGGTTAATATTATTTGTTTACTATGTTCAATCTAAAACAAATCAATTTTTATACAACTCCTATTTCTTGTAATGCATTCAAACAATTTGAATCAAGAGGTTGCAGATTTATAATGTTCGCAGAAAATTAACCTCTTAGGCATGGCTGAATTTTGCACGGGAATTAAGTTTTTGATAAATAAATAATAATTTTTCTTAAAGATATGATGCATATACTTTAACTCTAATAATTAAGTTTAATAATTAATAATGCAATTGAGTGTGCTGAAGCCACTATAGTGACGCATCGTAATATAAGATGACATCCGGAAAGCCACTATAGTGACGCATCATGCCTAGCAGGTTAAAGAGTACAAATTTCGTTGTAAAATTGTGGAAGTTTCAGTGTACGTATTTTAAAACTCAAATATGAAGTACACGTACTTTTTAAAAATTACAATTTTTCATACAATCGTAAAATTAATTTTTACCAGAATTGTTAAGAATCGCTTACGCTACAGTGAACGTGTACCGACACAATGCGATAAAAAAGTTCTTTAAAAGCAGTGTACACATATCGGCCACGTTAAATACATACGTTCAGCTTTTGTTGAAACAATTTTGCAACCGCGTTTTACTAGTAGCTACCGCGCATGGATAAAACTGAAACTAGTGATGGGGAAGTTGAAAAGATAGGAAAGAAACTGCACGCAAGAAGAAGCAGCCAGCGGTGGAACGAGAATTAAAGTTTGCGAGAGGAATCAAAGTGGGAAGAATCAAGAGAAAGAGTTGTTGATAGAGGAAAATTAAGAGCGAGTCCAAGAGAGAACCTTTGGAGATTGTAAAGTAGTAGTCTTGAGGAGTAAGAAAATTTTGCCGATTCGGGTGAAGTAAAAAACCACTGAGTGTGCTGGCTTTGAGTTTGGAACGTGTACAAATTACAAACCGAGTAATCACAGCGATTCTGCAATTAATTAAAAGACAATTTAAAGTTTGAGGAATAAGCTAAATTTTTATTTCAACTTTTATTTCAATGATGGTACAAAAGCTACTTCGTTATTTATTGTTAAAATAATAATTTGTTTTTACAACTTCAAGGGCAACGTGGCAACGTAGCAAAATATAATTCGTAGCAAACAGAAATTGTCCGTTTCGAACAAACTATTTGCAATCGCATTTCGGCCAGGTTTTTTGACCAAGCACCCCGTGGTGGCTTGATCCGATCCCGTCAAGTCGCACAGAAATTCACGGACGTGCGATCCACGGGATGCATCCGTTTTACATATCGCGAGCAGGCGCAAACGCCGCCGCCGACGCGCCGCGTAATTGTTACCCGCTGCGCTCCTCCGCGCGTACGCTCTCCGTGTTTTATACCGAGGCCGCGAATACCTCGCAATCGGCGCGTAGAATTGATTAACGAGTGGCTTGCCAATGGATTTCCCGGTCCGGCGAATACTCGATCCCCAGATAGGAATTGCGTAACAGATCGTGTAATTGTTAAGCTTTGCCTACACCGAAATTTTGCAGCTACGAAGACCCGTGACAGCCTGATAGTTCGCACGTCGCGAAACGGAGACGTGCTCGCTAAATGTTTTCGGAAAAAAAACAGCGTCGATATCCCAGAATGTTGCTAACAAGAATCAAAATATCGAACGTAATTGCTTTTAACACGTTAAGCGCCACGCCGGTCCCTACGGACCGGCGACAGATTTTTCGTTCTACTATTGCGGCACGCGTTACGTTACCCGACTGTTTATACTCTGATTCGTCTATCGGCGAGCGGCCCGGCAAGGCCCGTCTGACGGCTAACCGTGGCTTGAACGAAACGGCACAGAAATTCGGCGTGGTGCTTAACGTGTTCAAGAGGAAGGTTTGGGGAAGATTTTAGCGTTTGAACCATGTCGATAGCGCTAATAGTTTGGCCGGGGCACGACTTCAAAGATTTGCCAAATATTGCCAAATATTCGCTAAATATTGAAGGTATACCCCTTCTTAAAATCGCGAAAAATCATTAGGTCTCCGATTCTTGTGTAATTTTGGTTACACGTTTCTAGATGGGTAGGCAGAGTGTATGCCAAATTTTAGCTCGATCGGAATCGAATTGCAGCCGTGGTGCGACTTTGAAATTTCGGAGCGTCCATCGCGAAAATGGGAAAAATTGGGGTTGATAAAACGAAGCGCCCTGGATTTCCCTGAAATGCTAGCCTACATTGTGGGAGCTCTTCTTTAAGAGGAAGGTCTGGGGAAGATTTTTCCGGTGGAATCATGTCGATAGCTCTAATGGTTTGGCCGGGGCACGACTTCAAAGATTTGCCCAATATTGGCAAATATTGCTAAATTTTGAAGGTAACCCCCTTAAATAAATAAATTCGTACGCTAATATATTCATTGCATTCGATTCAGTTCATATCTGGAGACTAGAAGAAGGTTGAAGAATAACTATGTGTCAGACATTTGAAGTTTTCAATTGTTGCTACGTTAAATAAATTCCTTTTATTTTGTGGAATTTTTGAGGCTGTCGTTAGGCAGCTAAAGTGTTAACCAAGCAACAATTGGAAACTTAAAAGCAATGACACATTGTTATCCTTCAACCTTCTTCTATTCTTCGGATCTCAACTAAATTTAGTACAACAAATATATTAATGTACAAATTTA
>CM052097.1:17105944-17119583 GCA_028453745.1 Agapostemon virescens | reverse complement strand
GCACAGAAATTCGGCGTGGCGCTTAACGTGTTAACCAGTTAACTGTGGCGACCTCTCTTCAAAACTCTCTATGCGTGTCATTTGAAATTATTTATACTTTTTATTTGTTCTTAACCTCCAAATATTCTAGACATATCGAAATGTACGAATACATTTTAGTTTTCGCTAAAATTACAATTTAAATTTTTCGCACGACGAGTATACTTGTCGTGACACAAAATACTGCCAATTCTTCATCATGACTATACTCGTCGAGCACAGCCAACTGGTTAAGGCTAAATCGATCACTAAAATTCACTAGCAATTCAATAGTAAGCGTCGACAAACATTCAAAGCGATTCTGCAACAGTTTTCTTCAAACGGTAAATAGAAAATCAATGTCGTCCTCAAGTCATAGTTTCCAGGCACAAAATTCACGTTTAACGCTATTAAAAACAGTGCTGTCGTATGAAAATTGTCTGATTGTGAGTTTAAAGTCTTTATGAGATGTCAAAACAAGAAAATTGCGTCAATGACGCGGTTTAACGTGTTCGCGACAGGACCGTAGACGAATACAACCGTCGCGAAACAGCCTTGTCGTTAACGCGTAAAATTAGAATCTGCTAAGTGGCTTAACTGGTGCGTCGAGCCGCAGATGCTGATACGTTTTAGCAAAGGCAGTTTGAATATAGATCGTCATTGTTCCAGCAGATGAATTCTGTTAAGAAACCGTCGTCGTATTGTCTGCAAACAATTCGCATCTTCGTTTAAAACTGGCAGCTGGAGGAAACGGTGCTCGCCGTCCCTGTGGAAACATAAACTCGTAACTCCCCGGCATACAGGCTTGCCGTATTTACGTTCATGCAAATCCGCGGTTTCCGCTTCTAATCCTCTATGGGCAATGGCCGCGGATCACCCCACATCAAAGTCGCCACTGTTTGACGTCGACCTCGGAATATTTCTTCCTCGTCGTGGCTCCATCTCAATTTTTGATATTACAACGAGAACATTCGCTAAAGTTTCCAGCTAGCTCTCCACTGACGAGAGAAAGTTTACTGTAAACATTCAGCTAGTCTGAACTAACTTGAGTTTCGTTACTAAAAATAAGTAGAACTTGCGAGTTTTCGATGCATAGAAGCCCCATCGATGGAATCCTAGGCTGAAGGATCTGAATTTCGCAAGTTCTAATCACATCAAGGCGTCCAATAAAGAGAAGCAGAATTCGACGCTACAGGGTCGTTAGGGTTGAAACGACCTAACGAATGGCACTGGGAGAGACATCGGTGATAGAGAACAAGTCCACGATAGAAAGCCAGGGGTCTGGTGATGGAAAGGGCTTAGTTACATCGCCTTTTCTTCGATCCATATATCCACGGATGAACGTCCATCAAGCGTTATGAGTCGACGCTGATCCGGGAATCGTTTAATTTCAAATGACAATGAGTATTGGACGAATTTGTTTTATCTTGAATTATCGTCCGAGGGAGAACGGGACTGATTAAAAGTTCTCATCAGCCGCGAGAAAGGAAAGCGAATGCGCGGCGGTTAGCAGATGAATCGCAAAAGTCGTAAGCCGACGCGGCGCCACGATCCGATAAATCATCCCAGCGAGGTGCCCGTTGTTCGAGGTTTTACCACATCGATTAACCGGATCGTTTCAATATTCAAGCCGGCCTGGGACGACAGCTTGGTAAAAATCTCCTTAGAATTTGCGCGAGCTTTGGCCGAGCGATAAAAGCCGCTCCTGTCATTATAAATTTTCACGCGACAGCTTTTCGCCGGCTATTAACTGGCTGCTTTTAGGACGACAGCTTCTACCCGGCCGCTATTAACCGCTACGTCCTTTTACTTCATTCCGAGCTACCCTCTAATTTCGCTGGGTCACGTAGTTACAATTCCGAGGCCCGTCCTCGGAGCTAACGACAGGCCCACCCTCCCTCTAGCTACTTCAACCACGACTCTAACCACCTCGAAGGTCATCGTCTCTAAGGGCTATCGCCGTTTTAAATCGCCTCGACTACCCTACGCCCGCGCCAACAATCAACTTTCACTCCGTTTGTTCCCGTTTCGTACTCCCCTTCGCATCCATCCTCCGTTTGCGCGTTTACGCTGACATTTTTGTTGGCCCTCGCTCTGAAAATTATATCGTTGACATCCTCGAACTTCGTTTTCGTTAATGCGTCTTGTGACACTTAAGATTTTTCATTTTCTAATTATTCAAGTTATAAAATGGCTTCCATAGGAATCGATTTAATACATCGTCTTATTCAATTATACAAAACTCGTAAATAATCGAAATAAATTACATCTTGGCATTTTTATAAGACAATATTATACACCAGTGTAAATTTATTATTAACCCTCTGTCGCACATTTATTCGTTCCTCTCGGCTGCAGTTTTTCTTCGTTTTCTTCCTCTCTTTTACAATTCGTTTATTAACACGTTCCGTGCTGCGTGTGCCACCGATGGTACACGATGACGTATTTATTTTTAATTAAGTAAATCATCTAAAGACTAGATGACCAACGAAAGAATGAGACATTACAAACAATGCAGTGTAGAACAAAACAAATAAGTTTGCAACAATATATTACTCTTTAGTCACACGTTAAATGTCGTGAATGAAAAGTCGAATAAAGATAGCTTAACGTACATTTTCACTATTGAAAATTTCTTTTTAAATTTCGTTAAAAACTGGAGTCACCGTTAATATTTTTTATAGCTCTTGTTCGTCTATCAGTTGCCTCGTGCGTACTCATTCTTCGTTAAATCTACTTTAACTTTTCTTTAAACTGTAATTTTCATCTCTCTCTCTCTCTCTCTTCGCACATCCACTTTTAATATATTCCTTGTGTTGTTCATATTTTTGTGCGCTCCCTTGTAAGAAGCTGTTCGTAAACTTAATCTTTCTTTTACTGCAATGTTTACTTCCCTTCGTTATTTATTCCCTCTCGTGTAGCGTTAGTTTTATAAGTACCCGTTCGAGCTTGTTTTTCTTTGTGCTACAGAATTTCCGTTCCTTTAAATTTTTGCGAGAATTTGTTTGCCATTCTATTCGCCCCAGTTTCATTTATTGATTCCGAGTGAATCGAACGTACGAACTTTTACATAGCTCGATGCTTCGTACACGCAGGAGGTACCTGGTGATTGAGAAACATTCGAAGAATCACAGTCGAAGCAGTCCCGACCACTCCAAAGAGTCGTCCTCATCGCGTTTCGTATGTTCCACCTTACATTCACAGCATTTCTAACGTCGCCATTTACCAAATGCCCATTTCGCAAATTCTATATTCCGTAAGGGTGAATTTTTATTCCTGATCCCGAGTTCTTGATCAATTTCTCGAGCGCTGCTTCTTTCAATTTTTCAAATGCCTCGGGTTTATAAAACCAGTTTATAAAACTGGGTTCTACGTCGTCCGCTTTTCGTTTCGTCCGCGATGCAGGCGCGTCCACATTTGCGTCGCCGTACACACCGTTACATACGTGTGCGGCAAGCGTTCGCATGTTTCTTGCGCCAGTGTGCTCGCGGTTTTTGCCTTTGGAACGTGGCAAATGTTAAAGATAACGCGGGAAGAAAAACCGAAAGAGATGTAAGAGGTTTTTCAACTCTGATTTGTACACCAATTTCTGATGTGTTTCCATTTCTTGCTCGCCCTACCCCGCGGGTACTTTATGTACGGTGTTTGTGTCCATTACTTTGTCTCTTTTTCACGGTAATCCCGGTGTCTTGTGCCCGTGCTCGACCTTTTTCTATCATCTTCTCATATTTTCTATCTACTCTGCCTTCCCTTTTCTACCAGGGCCACGTACGTTTCCGCGGTTCTCTATTGTTTCCTTTCTTTCCATCCTGTCTGTCTTGTCTCGCCTCTGACCCGGCCCGCCATCTTTCTTAACGACCATTTTTCGTCCTTTATTGCCACGACCACTTTTTACCCTTACCCCCGCCGCCCTCGTTGTGTCTCTTTTCTTGCTTTTTCGTAAACTTTCTTATACCGGCCTCCTTCGGCAAGTCGGCATCCATTTTCATTTTACTTCCACTCCAACCTTCCACTTTTTTCCCCTCACTGTCTTATTCAGAGCACCGTCCGCTAACTTCGCCGAGTGAAATATACAGAATGCGCCGAAGGACAGAGACCAAGGTAAATAAAATTCACGGGGTCATCCCTCGCCGACTATGCACCGGCGGATGAAACCTCCAGGCGATTAATTATAATTTCAATATTACGTGCGTCGTTTATCAGGTCTCTGTAAATTTGATCTCGTGGCGCTAGCTGTCGATGTAGTTACCGTCAAACCGCGTCATTGACGGCATTTTCTGGTTTCGATGTCTGACAATGCTTTTCAACTCACGACCACGCAAGTTTCATACAACAGCACGGGTTTTTAATAGCATTGGACATGTCGAATTTTCTGCCTGGAAACTACGATTCGCGGACGGCATTGATTTTCTGTTACCATTGGAAGAAAACTATGTTTGAAAACTTGTATTTTCGATACAATAATTCGGGTTTCATATATACATACCTGATAAATGCTACTTGTTTTAGCTTATACAGTCCCCCAGCGAATCGTAGGGCTCGTTTTATGGAACACGGATTTTTATTGGTACACCCGCGTATCAGAGAGATAGGGACAATTGCGAAAAAGGAAGAGAGCATAGTTTTTATCGAGATTAATTTGCTGCACTTTGGACTCATTCTACTCAGTCTAAGCTCAGTCGCTCTTATTATATTCAGTTCCATTCTAGGTTCATTCTGTACACAGCCTAGACTCGTTCTAGACAAGTATAACTTGCTCCTATGGCATCTTAGATATCGTTCACTTATTCTGATCATCACACAATTATTGTTTAAGTTTCGTTGTAGAAGTGGTCTAAATACAGTGGCTCACGAAAGTATTCAGACGCTCTTCAAACCTAAATAACTTTTTAAGGATTTAACTAAACGACTTGACTTTTCTGGAGCAACTAGAAGTATTGATTTACTAAATGGTACCCAAGAATAATTTCGAAATGATTCTAATTGGAAGAAACTACAGGAAAAAATGAAAAAGATATTTTTTGAAACATTTTTATGTTAACTCGTAAGTTAATATGTAGTTATAAGTATACGTATAAGTAATTATACGCATGCTGAAAATTTCAGCGAAATCGATTGACGCAGAAAAAAACACTACGTGTAGAAAGATGTAAGAATTTGTGGAGTTTAAACAGAAATTGACCGAGAATCGTGAAAAATTGCGATATTCATAATTTTTTATGGCATGCACGTGTCAGAGAGTTTATATCGCCCACATACTATAGTAAAATCTATAGTAAGTACCTAACGATGCAGTGCCAAAATTGCAATGTTCATGGGGACCAAAGTGCAGTGAAGCCTCGATTGGTCAAATATTCGGTGCATCGAGATCTTCCTAAAAAAGGTAGATGCACAAACATATTGTGACAGGCAAATTTTATTTAGGCTGAAATTAAACGAAGACGTGTCAGAAAGTCTATATCGCCCACATACTATAGTAAAAACTATAGTAAGTACCTAACGATGCAGTGCCGAGAGCGTAGAAGAAACTGTTTGCTTGACACCACATTGTAACAGGCAAAGTTTTATTCCTGTAGGGTGAAACTATAAGCGGGTAGTTTTTCGTTTCTAGCAAGAAAATAAGACACCGGGGACCAAGAAAGCTTGAAGTCGAGCCCGTTTCTACAGAATGAAATTCTACGGGGTGTCTCTTAACTTTCGAAGACATTTGAAATTGAAAATTCTTGAGGTGAATTTAACAATAATCAATATTTTTGGTGTGACGGTGTACCTGCTACGTCCTCCCAGATCTTTCGCCATTTTGCTCGAGGCTTGCCGTCACGCTGTCATGCCTTAACCCCTCCTTCCACGCTCTGATTGGTTCTTGTTTTTGATTAGTAATTTAATAAAATAGTTGCTTAGATCGATCTAAAGATTTTTCCATTACAAATTTTTTTTTAACTTTACGCGACAACCAGGTGTAAGAGTAGCTTCGCGTCGCGGTAAGAAAATGGATCTACAAAAACGAACTACCACCAAAGACTTTCTTTTTACCGAACACCATATAACTAGCAAACGTACGAATTCTATCCACGTTTCCTAACAAATTAACCACCGTGGACTGGCCATGTCCATTTCTAGTGCAGATCCGCGCGTGTTAATGGAGCCGCGTCGGTGAGAACGTGCATTACACGGCTTAAACCGCTGAACAAGACAAAGGAGCCAGTCGAGACCAGTCTTAACGAAGGGAAAACGCGTTATTACGAACGACGTTGTAATACGCACGGTGTATAAATCATTAGGACTCCATTCCCGCGCGTTCTTCCGCGTTGTCGATTTTTACGAGGACCACCTTTCCCCTCTTCGATCGTTAATTCTCTCCAATCTCCAGATTTTAGTTCAGTTTCGATTCCACCGAATCGGCGAACCTAACGTTTCATTAACTAAATTGCTCTGCTCGTATGGCATTTTGTTTTGTTTTTTTTTTTAGATTGCCAGTTTCGTAGCCGGTCGTAGAGTCGAAAGCGTTGAAAACAACGCAGACGAGTGGAAGGGCAAGCTGTCGGTGGCAGTGGACGCGATGAAGCCGTCGAAAAAAAAAATCAGTCCGTAAAGAATTATGTCCGGTGCATCTAAACCGATGGTTTTCGCGCGCGTTCCGGTGGATTCGAAGCTGTCGGGATGTGCGAGCGCGAAGTAAACCGCTCTCGCCGGAAACGCGTCAATATCCGCTGAATACGGGATAGCGCTGAGCTGCGGACGAAATCCAGTGTCACGCGATCGTCAACGAGGGGGACGGATAACAAGCGTTTAACGTATTTTCACGAAAACATCGGTCGGTCACGTTTTCCCCGTGCGTTTCGCTGAGGGGACCGAGGCCGCTGCCGATACTGTGCGCGAATCTCCAACAAAATGAACGAATTAATGACGCGACCGCGCAAAAAGCTCGCAGCGCTGTTTGCTGTCGCTGCGCGGCCGAAGCTTCTCGTTCGCACTTTTGTTCCACGATTCGTTCGTTCGTTCGTTCGTTCGCTGGTTGGTCGGTTGGTTGGTTGGTTGGTTGGTTGGTTGGCTCGCCCTTGCATTTTCAATGGAATATACCGCTTCAGGGGTGATCGGTCGATGGGATTGTTGGTTGGAAATACCAATAGAATTGTTCGACCGAGTTTCGACCTCGTTGTAGGTCGTACGTCTCTAGGAATAGTTCAACCAACAAATAGATTGCACATTGAAAACCGCCTCAACGAGACATTTCCGCAAGGCAGTTAAGGAGGCAGTAAACGCTGCCTTTAACCCCTTGCCGTACAACAGACTTGTGCTGAAGGGTTTCTTTCCGAACGAAATCGAATTTTATTCTTTCGTAGTCGATATTTAATGCTAAACCTATCGTGAATTAAAATTAACTAGTGTACATTATCTTTTACAAATGTTAACCCCTTGCCCTACAACAACGAGTCAGACTCGTGGTCAAGATTTCAAACTGAATCTTCTAAACATGAATTTTCCTTAATTTTCTTTAAACGGAAATAAGATTTTATTTAATTGTTGATCGTGTACGGTCATTGGAGAACGTCTTCGTTTAATTTCAGCCTAAATAAAATTTGCCTGTTACAACATGTTTATTTATTTATGTTTTTTACGAAGATCTCGATGCACCGAATGTTCCATCAACGCTTTACTCTAATTTGGTCACCACGAGCATTACAATTTTCGGTAAAATCAACGGTACAAATCCCGTTGAGATGTTGTATCAAGTGAAACACTCGCGTAAGAAAGAAGTATAAATGACTATACGTATACTAAAAAGAAGAACACGATGGAAGAATATGCACAAGATGAACGCACGCCTTAGAACTCCAGCACGCTGCTGCGCTACGTACATTCATATCTGCGACAGTTCGCTCGGTCATATCTGCGAGTGCTCCGGAAGGTATCCGCCATTTTGAAGGTGTAGAGTTTTCTATGAACGTGAAGAGTCTCGATGCATTATTTCTCCAACAAATATCATAAAGGACAACCGACGGTTTCGCGACGCAATCGCTTTCGCGCGTATAAGATCCGCTAAACAACAGTGTTGTGATAGCGATGACGTGTATCGAGCCCATACTATGTTCTTTATCGAGATGGGAAAAGGGGCGGGGGGAGGGGGGATGGTGGGAGGGCGGCGTCGAAGTGTTCGTCAAATCGAACATCGCCGCGAACTGTCGAATTCGAATTGCGGACGGGAGAGATCACTTCGGGCTTCCACTGTTTTGCATTCAATCTACTCCGAGCCTCGCCATTATTTGCCCGGAGCCACTCTACATACACACACCGAATCCTCGTTCGAACCCTTTACACGCTGTGTAACACGGACGTGCGATGCCTTTTGATGGTTCGCCGAAATGTCGATCATGGACGGGGTCTGTGGTTTGTCACAGGTTCGCCAGAACTTTCGTGCTTCAACTTCGATCCTCATTGAAACGTGTGAATGCCGACTAAAATACTGCAAATACATGGTTAACGCCATTATTTCTAAAGGGTGGTGGGAAGGGGGTTGAAGCGGGTCAACCGATCGAAGACTGCTAGATTTGGAATTGTGAAATCGAGTGCAAACGCTTTTGTGAAAACTTCTCGGAGAACGTGTTTATTCGTCTGCTCGAATTTCGGTATAATTCCTCCGTCGTATTTTTTGGATTAGGTTATATACAGGGTGTCCCTCGGGCGAACTACTCGAATATCACTGCAGCTTATTAATAAGTCGTTTAAAAATTGCCCCGTAACAAAATGAGGCTTAAAAAGCTGCTTTTACATTGTAATTTGTAACAGAATTATTAGATAATGTTACTTAGGTGGCCTCGTTGATTCAGAATAAAAATTGCTGTCGGCGTTGAGGGATTCATTAAAAAGTTTTCAGTGATGGATTATGAACTTAAAAGATATCGAAAAATGTTTAAAACAAGAAATATGCAGAGTGTCTCAAAATATGTTAGAATAAGAAACTTTCTGCTTTGTCAATTGACGATTTGATACTCCGTTCTTGAGTTATTAACGGAAAATATAGACCAATTGGAGCGCAGTTTCTAGCTCGCAAAGCGTCCTAATTGGTCCGCGTTTTTCTAATTAATTTTCTAACTAA
The DNA here is from genome assembly GCA_028453745.1 of Agapostemon virescens. NCBI lineage: Eukaryota > Metazoa > Arthropoda > Insecta > Hymenoptera > Halictidae > Agapostemon > Agapostemon virescens. The sequence goes on along the minus strand of CM052097.1, from coordinate 17,110,468 downwards.
TTCGAAAACTGAGGCGCGTATGAAAAAGTTGCTGAAAATAACCTAATTCCCCTTTTCAAGGAACTCAAACATTTTGCATACACAAAGTGTCACAAAAATGATTTGGTGCAACCTCTTCCTTTGCCAAAATATTCTCCATAGTTAAGTTAACGAGTTGTTAACGAGAAACATAAACTGCACAGCCAATACCAACGCCACGTTCTACTAAACCTGCCACGAAGTGTGCTTTTCGTTAATAACTTCGTAACACGGTCGCGGGGAACATTTTTACAAAGAAAAGATTTATATCAAATTATTGGAACACCTTTATTCAAGTGCCTTTATGCACTTATGAGAAAAACGAATAGCCAAACTTTAAAACACTAGAAAGATTTAAAGCATTTCTATATATTGCTACAGTATTTTCAATTAACTAAAATAATCGAGAAAGAAAGAAATTTTTATTTTGCATTAAAACCGACATTCGATATTAATGATTGTTTCGTAGATGAAGGAGCAGAGGGCACGCGAAGGTCACGTTCAATCTTCTTAATGGAGCCACGTATTTTTAGTACATCGATCGACGTAGTTAAAATATGAATAGCTTAATTTCTAAAAACCATTATAACTGAGGATATATTTCAATCTTGATATTTATTAATAAATGCATCGGATTTTAATAAGATCACTCAGACCTGAATGAAATTCCACTTTGCCGAAGGGCAGCTGCGACGATCGAAAATTGAGAAATATCATTCCGCGGACGACTCCACCCAGAAACTGACCATTCCTGGACCATTTGCTGTTTGGTGGCCCGTAAATCAACTTTTTAAGGCTCGTAAAATGTTTCGGGCTGGTTTTATCGGCCAACTGGTCGCTATCGGCCCTTCGCCTTTACCTTAGCTTGTCATCCAACATTAGCGAACCGACCCGCTGCTTTCTTTCCTCGTTTTATGGCTCGCTATTTATAAGGCAATAGCGTCTTTGGCGGACTCGACTCATCCTGAAAGGCGCTTCGAATTATCCATGGACAGCTACTCTCGTCGATGCTCAGTTTCATCCCTTTTCGCTTGCCATTTATTTAACGGGTAAATAAATATCTCCCATATTTCATTTCGTAAATTATTTTGTTTGCACAATTTCCAATTAGCACGATTACGTTACGATCCGAACTGATCTGGAATATTAACACTATATATTATTAACGCTGTATTTATAATATTAATACTTTGCCGACCGGCAATTTTACACAGAAACTATGCCATGTCACCGGCCATTATTTTGTAATTGAATATGGAAGTAAAGTGAAACATTCCAAATAAAATCCAATAAATAAACTTTGGACATATTTTTTATATAATTTTTAAAATATTGAGCAAAGCTTTTGCAATATTCTATATCGCCCTGGGTTTCACAAATTAAAATAGATAATGTGTTAACACCTACTACAGTGGGTCAAATGAGCATTTTCAGATTTTTCATTTCACAATTATGGAAGTTATAAAATTGCGTACATAGGGAATCGATTTAGAATATCTCTTTGCTCGATCGTAAATTGTAATAAAAATCGCAAATAAATTATATTTTGTCATTTTTGTAAGAGAATATACAATAATTCGAATTACTCGGTAGATTTAGTGTTAAAGTCCCTAAATGACTTTCCGTGCAATGGTTGCGAAGTACCTTTATTTTATTATTCTATTTCGCAATTCGGCTCATTGCGCAGTCTCTTCAAAAAGCATCAGTTATTCTGCTTTAAAATGCGCACCGTCGATTATGCGACTGCCTGCAGCTTCCGCAGAACAAAATGTCGAAGGCTGTTCGACAAATTTCTGGTGACGCACCTGGTTTCGTGACATTCTGCCACGGTGCGTGGCTTTTGTTGCGCGTTTCCATTATCGAAAAATTACTATTCACGTTCGTCAGCGTAAAAACAGGCCCGCGCGCGACGATTTTATTCGCAATTAATCGACCGGACGCGCCATTATTCCGACGTATGTTAATTAGCGTTCGGCGAGGCGTAGTTTTCTCGCGCCGGATAAATCGTAATTCCGCCCATCCCTCGCGCGCGAAGAGTGATTGCGAATTATCGAAAACACGATTCGGCCCGGCACCGAACGAAATTAGTTTCTAGTTTTAATTTCAAGGGGGTTCGAGGGTAGGGAAGATAGTACCCGTCGTGTTTCGGGGGCGGGTTCGTTGGAAATGCTGGCCGTCAACTTTCGTCAATTAATTCCCGGCATCGCTGCCACGCCGGCACGATCGTGATCACTGTCGGTTAATATTCCATCGGAATACAGTCAATCTGCTCTTTATGGCCGAGCGATTCCCGTTTAGCGTACACCATGAATAAACCAGCCTCCCCTGCATCCACCGGCTCCACCATCCTCGATAGCGTTAATCGTGTAAAATACGAAACGTTTCTACGCGTGTACCACATTTCCGGCAGATCGATCCCACGCCACGTTCCGAGCCACGGATAGAAGTAATGAAGGAAGTTCCCGCATGAATACATTGTCGCTCAGAAGTTTCGAGCACTGTTCGCTTTCACGTAAACACACAGGGAATTTCCGCGCACGGCCATCCTTCCTGTTGCGAACGCTAAATATTAACACTTTGACTGACGTATATTTTATTAGAAAATTTATCAGCCACCGTACGTGTTTTCGCGAAATTCGTTCAACGCGGGACCTAACCTGGTAAATATGCTCGTTCGTTTTGCTTTAATCTCTTGTCATGCTATTTTTATTGTAATTAAAGTTATTATAACACCTGCAGCGGTCAAAACTGTTACGGAAGCGAAAAGACAATTTATAACTTTTATAGTGCTGCAACTATTTGAATGCTTAAATATTGATTTGAACAACATTTGATTTTGTGTAAAGGGAAAGATATAATATTTATCGGATAATTAGAAAATGTAAATTATAAAATTCTATTTTACAATTATTGAAGTTAGAATTGCTTTTATAAGAATCGATTCAATAGATTTCTTTATTCGATCATGTATAGTAATAAAAATCACAGAAATTATAAATACTCGAATTTAATTTAATCCTTAACCTAAATTACACCCTTAAATTTTATTTTTTTAATATTTTAAAAATGGCATACAATCAATTATCATAAAACTTTGACTCAAGTTTAATGTAGTCCTTAACCTAAATTACATCTTAACCCCTTGGCCTATGATTTATTTTACAATACCAGTGACTAGACTTTCTTTTTCTTTCGCAGAACGACAAAAAGAACAGACAAATTTGTAGTTACTGCGTACCTAACTATTCTCCAATGACCGTATGTGATCAACAATTAAACAAAATGTTATTTACGTTCAAAGAAAATTAAGGAAATACATATTTAGAAGATTCAGTTCGAAATCTTGATCCTGAGTCTGACTCGTTGTTGTAGGGCAAGGGGTGAACATTTGTAAAAGACAATGTACACTAGACAATTGTAATGCACGATAGGTTTAGCGTTAAATATCGACTATGAAAGAATAAAATTCGATTTCGTTCAGAAAGAAAACCTTCGACACGGATCTACTTCGTTATAAAATGGCAAGGGATTAAAATCGACACAAGACATAAATAAATTGATTCTGGTCATTTTTACCAGTTACTATTTTGCCTCGGCAGGTTCAGCGTTAAAAATTGTTCATTAGGAACGAAATCGAGCGTTAATATCGTCTTTCGAGCCGATGGAGAGTTTCCATCGTTTCGCATCAAACAAGGGTCGCCCCGTTATTAGTCTTCCGTTTACAATCGAAACTCTCGCGACTGCTTCCGCGTCGCGATTAATTACTAAAGTAAGAGCATCGGGCCAAGTTCTTCCTAAGTTCGTCAATTTACCGCTGCGGAGAAGTAAAGGAGGGAGATATAGAGAGATATATATATATAGAGAGAGAGGGTGTGCGTTCTCCCAGGTTGGTTCGCCGCATCCTTAGGCTCGGTTCACAAGGACCCGGCTCTCGGCGAGACACAATCAGACCGTTTTCCGAATGTTATTCAATTCGGTGGAGCAGTCAGCTCGAGCGTAAACCAAATATACGCACACGGAATGCATCGTGCAATAGCAACGTGCGCGTGCATTCGTACGCACAATGCTGAATAATATTTCAGAATACCATCGCGTCGCTGTAAATCGAGACTCGTTCCTAAACGATCGAACTTCCGGTTGCCGTGCAGCGAACGCGAATGCAAACAGCCTTGACGATGCGACAACTTTCGGCTCCGTTTCCCTTCGAATCAGCGATTATGCTAGACTTTTATTTCGATCGTCGATCCAATCGACCGATTCAGCGTCGAATGGAAACGATTAGGAAATCACTAAATTTTCTAATAATAACTAAATAATTACTACATACCAGGTATGCGAATACGATACCGGAATTTATTTATAGAAAATACGCGTTTGTTGTGTAGGAATTTTTCAAGTAGAAGAGGACGAGTTTACGATGAAGACAGTTAATATATAATTCTTATATAATAATAATAATAACAACAACAACAACAACAACAACAACAACAACAACAACAACAACAA
>CM052097.1:17074605-17095944 GCA_028453745.1 Agapostemon virescens | reverse complement strand
TTTTAATGCTCGGTAAGGTTAGGTAGAGGAATCGATTCGATAGATTTCTTTGATGAATTATAATTTGCAATGAAAGTCGCAAATAATACAAATAAATGTAATCTTTGCAGTTTTATAAGACAATGTGCACCTGTTAATTTTAATGCTCGGTACGGTTAGATGTAGGAATCGATTCGACAGATCTCTTTGTTGAATTATACTTTGCAATGAAAATCGCAAATAGTCCTAATAAATTAAATCTTGGCAGTTCTTTACGACAATGTACACGAATTAATTTTAATGCTCCATACTGTTAGTGTTAAAATGGCACTAAATATGATTTATTTCGGTTCAAATTTGTTTAGACACATCTTCAGTTTAAAAACTTGATAATGCTAATTAAGCATATGAATGAGACACTCGTTTATTACTTGCCGATCCTTTTCGTAATTTCTCCTCGTCGCAGCCTAAAATGTTTCTAAAAACACTTGTGTTGCGATTAGTGCAACGCACCACCCACTCACTATGGAGAAATTGTTTACTACTCCTTACATTTTTGAGTCAACCAATAACAACAAACCCGAAACGACGTGAATGCAGATGAAGCAGAAGTAAGTTACATCTCGAATCGTAAGCATCGCGACATAGTTCAACAAAAGCACACACGATTAACGCACCTTCTCTTACATCATGCCGAATATTAATTAATTCAAGCGTTTGTTTTTAGAGGACGGATATTATTCCAAGTGAATGTAGTTAATCGCAACAAGCGAAGCGGGATTTACGATTCCCGATTGACGATTACGATTCGAGATCGCTACAACACTCTGTCACAGAAGCGGCGCGACACGGTTGAAGAATTTTCTGCGAGCAAATGGAATCTCTCGATATCGGAAATGAAGCGTGTATCGTTATCGGCAGGGTGCGAACGGAGATATTTAAATGAATATTACTTATTTTGTAGTCGGAACGACACGATCGAGAAAAATAAGTAATCTGGCTCGCTCGCGATCGGAATAATCAATAATATCATCGGAATACAATTACGTTTTACTTTCTGCGCTCCTATTCGAAGATTTTCCTCAAGCCTCTCGACGTCGAAAAAGCTAATCAATTTCCCTACGAAGCGAATATAAAGCAGCTCGCATCCGCTTCTCCATTTCCGCTGCGAGACCAAGTTTTTGTCGCCGTAGAAGCTAATAATATTTCTGACGGGACGAGGATAATAGAGATCATCTTTATTTCGTAGCTCGGCTCTTAAATGAATCTTTTCATCGCGGAAGTTGTTCGTAATATATTGTCGTTTTATGCTGTTCAAATGATTTTTCTTATAGCTCACTGAAGTTAACAATCAGCGCACCGAAGCGAGCACAATGAAAAACATTTTTGTTCTTGTCGGAACCGCTGCAGTCAATGCAGCTCGATGCACCCAGTGAAACGGGAGAATGCGAGATCCCACAAATGTCGTCCCGCTGCCGCCTTGTCCCGCGCGTCTCTTTCGGCTTCTATTCCGCGGTTTTGCATTTGCCGGTCGCCGGGTGTGTCTTCTTTCTGCAGCTTTTTGCTCGCAGCACGCTCACGTTTCGCCACTTTCATGGCGAGTAATTCGTATTCATACGAGGACGCGAACGACGACGCGCCGCGACGCCGCATATCCCGTTTAAATCCTGGAGCGTCGAGTGGACGCGAAAATGCGATCGGGCTTCATGCTGGAAATTGCGATTTCGGCGGACACGTGTGCACGGGAAATAATCCTTTCGATGCGGGCAGCTTGCATATAAGGGCGCGCAAATCTGTACCCGCGTGTTTCGAAAATACCTCGCCTCTGCGCGAACTCGTTACCTTCGAACACGTTCCGGCAGATTCGCGACGAAAACCGTTTCCCAGAAGCGTTCGAACACGCTTGAAAATACCATAATTGGCCTAACAGGATCATTCTTTTCATTGCTGAACAATGTTCTTTAACCCCTTGCCATATTCTAACGAGTCAGACTCGTGATGAAGATTTTGAACCAATTCTAACAAATATAAATATCGTACCTTTCTTTTTCGACGGAATTTAATTTTGTTCTCTTTTAATCAATATTTAAGCATTGAAGTATACGTAGCAACGTAACAGATAGAAATTGTCTGTTCTCTTCTGTAACATTTTTAACGATGAATATATTGCAGTCACTTTTGTCACAAAGAAAATGGTAGGGCAAGGGGTTAAAATCTTCTGTACCGGGTGAACCGGTTGATTTCGAAACAAATTCTTTCGCTTAGGAGTTACGCATCCGCGTTGCTCACCCTCTATGTGATTCCATCAGGGCTGTCATCCGTGCCCTTTCTGCTTTCTATTTCTAGCTCCTAAAATATATGTGCAGAAGTACAAACTCAAAATGAAGTCATTAACCTCTTAGGTACTATGCGCCACTATAGTGGCTTTCGCGGATGCCATCTCTCTGAACGACGTATTCTCAATTGTATTATTAATTATTAAAGTAAATTGTTAAAGTAAACATACGTGTATCATATATTTAAGAAGAATTATAATTTTATGATCAAACACTTCATTCCAATGTACTTGTGTAGAGAACAGCACATTGTTACAGCACGTCGTGTTATCCGTCACACATTGCAGTGCTGTATTATTTACACGCAATTCGCGTTGAACTCTGCCGTACAGAGAAACAGCCCCGCGCAAAATTCAGCCGTCCCTGAGGTTAAGTATTCAAATTCCTAGTAATTCCTAGTAATAATTCCTAAATTCCCAGAAGCGTAAAATAAGTACAAAACAGTGCCCGATTCAATCCTTTCGCTATCCAACAGCACATATTGACATAAAAGTTGCACGAACACTAAATAAATGCAAATTTGTAATTATTATAAATCAATATATACTAGTCTAGTTTAGTGCTCGATCGTTTTAGTGTTAAATATTGCGTTTTACATATTTCTCAATATTTGTATTTAATTAATGACTGCGAAGCTTTAAAGTTTTGACGATTAGCTTAGCAAAATGTCTAGCCTTAATCGATTTCGTGACATGTAAATGTTTCAAGTAATTCTACTTATTTTCTAGAAACTCTTAGGTCCTAATATATGTATGTAGGGTCAGAACCTCTCGTACCAGAACGACATAGAGGAAATTAGGAGAATATCTACTAAAACTACGATCAAAACCACGCTAAAAAATTCTCGGGTTCGATTTGCGCTTTGGTTCCCTCTTTTTCCCTAAGTTCCTACAAACTGGTGTCAAAAGTGGAATGAGAGGAATACCGATCGCCGTCATAACGTCGCTAACAACGACATCGATGCGAGAATGGAGAAATCCCAAAAAGTGGGATCGTTGCCCGCCTCGAGGACCTTCCTTAAAATGTCCCCACGAGTGGAAAATATTTCTCAAAAGCATGGAGAAGTTTCCACTAAAATAACGACTTCGAAAAGTCATCTCTTTGGAGGACATTTTCTGGCCATCGTGGCATACTGCGTAGCAGAATGGGGATGGTGCTCTCAAAATAAAAAAGAGTCTTAGCGCAGTGCATTGATGGCACAGAGACCGAAAATAAAAAGATGGCGCTGCGAATGTTACCTTAGGGTGGCCGAATATGAAACCAGGACACCCATATCAGAATAGAACTATAATAAAGGAAATTAGAAGACATTAGGACTCTGTGGGTTACTCCGGTCGTCGATCGGCTATGACTAGAAAGTCCTGGGTTCGATTTCCGGTTCCCTCTTTTCCTCTAAGTTACATACAAGCCCTTTTGTTGTCGTGATTGGTTGAGGGTAGTTTTTGGTGGAGTGATGTAGCGCTTTTTAATTGGTTGTGGAAATAATGGAAGGAGTGTGCTTGAAGAAGTGTATCTGAAAGAGTGGGAAATGGTCAATGAGGGATTATCGTGATTTATTGTAGGGTTGTTTGGTTTTCTTCGTGTCATCACGTGCGTCGCACGTGGTGTCCGTTCTACCTGTCTTTTATTTTGACTTACAAATTTCTGAACGCATGGTTAGACACACACAATCTTCGTTATCGCAACATATTTCATTAATTTTTCAAATTCTTCTATTGGCAGCCAGAATATTTCCGTCGCAGAATCGTACCGGAAGTGCTCGCCGCGGTTAGTCGCAGCTGTTCCAAGTGTTCCGTCTTTCCGTCAAGGAAATGCAGAGTGTTTCTTGTCACTGGTGATTCGTTTCACGTTCTGGCAATGGAAACGACTAGCGCCGTCTCTGAAACGACATAATCATCCACGTCTTCGGAAGAGACACACGCGATGTTGTCTTTCCACCTGGTTCTTCGTTCTCGAGACGCCTTCCAGGTGCCGGATACTTGAAAATGTAGTTTGTCCTGTAAGGGACGTGGATTGCCACGTCCCCGGTGTGTTTCTCTTCTGAAAAACGAGGCCCGGAACCGCGCGCGCGCGGCCGCGACGTTTTCCATTAAAAGAATCGGCGACCCGCGCGACACTCGCATAAATGGTTTTCGAACGTGATGTCGTAGATAGACCGGCGAGGACTGCTGCATCAGGAGCAGCGGGACGATGGATCATAAAATGCCTACAATTCCACTGTCTTGATCGCGGAACCTACGTGCGTCGATTACATACGCCAGCGATTCTGTAGAAATAAAACGTTGCTCTCGATCACCGCGGCAGCGAAAGCCTGAAACTACTCGGTCCCTTAATTTAGGACAGCTTTTTAACCGTTCAAAAAGTCCCAGCACTTATGGCGAAAATGGAGAATCCTAATACGAGAGATCCCAGACGAATCGCAGAAGGATCGCAGAAGAACTGCGAAGGGAACAGAGGTTTTAAAAACGACTGAGCGGAGTCTAAACGCTTCTTAAGGACTGGAAGAGCTTCGACGATTCTTCGGAGAGATCGAAAATCGGAAATGGCCCGTTGATTAGCCTAGAAACTTTGCTATAGCAAGAGCACTGTCGGAACACTCGCAAAAGACCTGAAAAATGCCTAACTTCGAGAGTTCCGTGACTTTGCGACAGTTTAACACCTAGAACTACCAAACCAGTCATTTTGACTGGTCCCTAGATTTTTCTTTCGGAATTACTGAAGTTATAAAAATGTTTTCGTTAGTAATTTTCCCATATACTTCTTTAACGAACCACGGGTTATAATAAAAATTGAATGAAGTTTGAATAGATACAGTCTTGTTATTATCACAAAGCAATGTACATCGTTGGATTTATTGCTCGGTGGTTCTAGTGTTAATAATGTTTCTACGATTTACACAAGTGCGTGGAAGGGTTTGCCAGCAGTTGTTGATACTCGAGTGGACTTTGCAACATGCTTTCTTTGTCGAATTTGATTTACTGAACAAGCAGAGCCGAGGAACTTGCAATTTTTCCGCAGAGTACTCGGCTTGCAGAAGCGGCGGTGTAGCGCTCGTCCATGTTATTTCTAATTAAAATTAATTACTGCCGCGTTGTCGGCAAGCGGTCGTTTCTTTCCCGGGGACAGTTTTTCCGCCGCGGTCTCCGCATCTTCGAGCCGCGGGGAAAGCATTAACGCATCGTCGAGTGCCGCGAAAACGTGGCCGCGGCGCTTCCGGCTCGTTAGACGTCGCGGGAAAACCTTTTCCGCGAGTGTTCCGATGCTTTTTCCAGCGGTCTGTGAACTCTCATAGTCGTAGCTTTCATAGTCACGGATCCTCGTGCCGCTTTCCTCGTGTTTTCCTGCTACGCGGAAGTCTGAATAAATCTTTCAAGCCCTCGGTCGACCGCTTAATTGAACTCGAGACCGTGGCAGAGTCCCGTTCTGATATCAGACCGCTCTCCATTTCATGGCGGAAAGAACGAGCATTTGTTGAGTCGAATGTTAAGGTTTTATGCCGGGAAATGCTCCAAGAATTACAGCTCTCGCCTCATTGAACGAGAAACGAGATTGCGTTTAAAGGATTCTTGTGCAAAACAGAAAAATCGAGTAACATTTCAACCGTTCCTTTTTTCTAGCAAGCTATTAAGTGTACCAATTTATTTACGTACACCGGAAGAAAATTTTTGAAACACTGCTTTCGATAATATTTAACTACTGAATTTTTGTAAAATTAGTACTTCGTGAACTTCTACGAGAAATATACACGTTGTCGGTTTTTAGAAACATTCCATTTGTTTAAACGTGTTTGCCTCATCTGAGAAATTTGAAAAAGAAAATACTGAATAATGATCAGGATAAGGCGCAACGACTATAATGATAGATTTCTTCTAGAAATTTCTTCTACAATTTCTATAATCGATAATGCAACCAAAATATTGGACAAAAATGTACAACGGTGTGTGATATTAGGTAAAACCTTGATGCATTTTTTCGCAACTTTTTGTACAGCAGAAGAAATAGAGTATAATCCATTAAATCATACTCACCCTGTAACTACTCGTCTGGAAAGAGTATCGACACGAAACTTAACGTAAAGGGTTTTCTTTGCAGGCCCTGTCGAATGGAACGAAGAAAAATCTATTTCGTTTACAAACACGATTGACTCCTTCATCCAACTGCATCTTGTCTTTCCCCTTCTTTCCTGCGACATTTTTACAAAGGTGTTCAACTAACTATGGTCGTAAGGAAAATGGCAATAATAATGCTACATAAACAGAAATTTGAGAAAATTGAGGTGCAAAAACGCAAATTTCGACGAAACAACTTTTCTACTTTTTTGGAATAAAACAAAATACAAATTTTTATTATCATCAATAACCTTTCTAAATAATGTAATTGCCACTATTATTAATGATTTCTTGCCAGCGTGAGGGCAATTTGTATATCCCATTTCCGAAAAATCTTTTATCTTTTGATGCGAAAAATTGAACCAGTGCTTTTTCGATATCTTCTTCATTTTTTAATTTTTTAGCCCTCAAAAAATTTTGTAAGAACATAAACAAGGTGATAGTCGAAGGGTGCTAAGTCCGGGGAATATGGTGGATGCGACAGAATTTCCCAGCCTAGTTCTGCAATTTTTTGACGAGTCCCCAAAGCAGCATAATCTTTGCTTTTATTTTAGTTAATTTATTAAAATTAATTAATTAAAAAAAACATAATTTTTAAGTGATAAAAATAGAGAGGCACAAATGCGCCAAATGAACATGTGCTTACGTGTCGAGACTTGTGATAGAAACGGACAAAACTTTTCGGTAGACCTAATATTTATAAAAATAATTTTTACTTATTCACCGCAAAGAATATTATGACCCTAAAAATGTTCTCGTTACCTTTGAAATTACCCTTTGAAAATTTGATTGCCATTTCATTGCCACCACCTAGTTTTCGCCGTCCCAAAGAAATCAATCAACCAGGCAACCGATGTTACGTGATTATTACGCGATGGCTTGTTGGCCGGCTGCGTTCTGATAACGTAACGCACCGATATTGCTGCCGCAGCGACTGTTCGGCAAACTGGCATAAAGCAGCGTTTATTAAAGACATACCGGCAAGCGAGATTGCGTATTTCGAACTCACGTGGCAACGAACTCTGTCGCCCGTATTATTAACAACCAGTCAACGTGATGATAGGGTCGGCTCGAAGGTAGTTAAGGGCTGCGTTGTCCTTAACGGAGCATACTCGTCTTTGGGGGTAGCTCTTTACCGAACCCTCTCGCTAACGTGCATCTCGTAACCCCGGCGAAACAATCGACCAGCTGGAAATCATGCACCATCCAGATATATCAACTGCAATTCGTCCTGGAGCATATACCGATTCTACTTTGCCGGTGAGACGTTAGTATGCAACTCCGTCAGGTTCTAATCTATTTGATTATCTTAAATATGTTAGATATTTCTTAGATCATGTTCGATTTTTATTGCAGAATATGATTGAAAAGACGTCCCTTAACACTTTATCGACCGGCGATTATTTCAGAATTTTTGTAAGGCCTATGATACATGACTGAAAACTTTTTAATGGGTTCTTCAAGGCTGTCAGCAATTTTTATTGCGGATCAGCAACGCATCCCCAATAATATTGTCTAATAATGTTGTTACAAATTGGAATGTAAAAATAGAATTTTAAGCTTCATTTTGATACAGCGCGAATATTGAAAAGCCTATTAATATAAGGCTTCCGGTCGATAAAATGTTAACAGATGACAACACACGGACCAATCAGGTTGCCCCTACGAAAGAATTGACACTTGTTGAGTCGGAGTTCGTCCTCTGTAGTCGAACTGCGATCGGTTCATGTTTTGCAATAATAATTTCTTAATGAAGTCGCAGAGAAAACTTTGGCAAAAGAAAAAATTATTACATATATCATTTTTGGAACGCCCTGTATTATCGACGTTGCAGTTGTTTCATTCAGAAAGTACAGAAATATAATTTACAAAATTTATAAATTCATAGTTACACATGTTTAAGATAAACGACAATTATTGGAATTATTGGAATTTCTGAATATATTTTTATATATTGATAATTACTGTGGCAATTTTTTAAACATTTGTTCGTTGTTACGTTAGACAGACTGTAGATTTTCGGATTTTAATTGCATCGCCGATTCGTATGATCGTATTCTACAGATCCTTTAATATTTAAAAGATCTTTAGCGTGTTCGAGCAGTTCAAAGGCTCTTGTAAATGTGTCTTTGCAAAGTGTCTTTCATCTAGCTCAAATCTTTCGAAGCGCCTTGTAATTTTCAGATTCTAAATCCTGAGGTCGGGTTTGTGGACTTTGAGATACTAGAACTCTGCAGGTTAAGGTCTTTTGTATTTGGGACATCGAAGTTCGAGAACGTACGAATTTCAGAATTTTCGATTTTTCCGACGCCGGAATTATAATGATCTTACTTGAATCGATGATTTCGAGTGGACGGAATATTACGGACTGACCTCCGCGAGGAAATATTACAGGGTACAATGTCGCTAATGGACACGAGCCTCTGTGTAAGAACGAACGTCGACGAAACGGCACGAAGATACTTCAGTCACCCCCGTTCTAATCCCGTTCTCCGCTCCTGCAGTGTTTCGCGAACGACCTCATTAACTTTAGAGGTTCATTAACGTAAATCATAGAATAAACAGTCGTTACGGAAGCTTTGGACCAATTGTATCCGAGTCGTTCATTGTCACTAGCCTCCGCGACGTTTGCATTAATTTTACGACCCTTCTTGCGCTATTCCGTTCCTTCATACTGCGAACCAAAGCTCACACCCTCTATCGTCTGCTGCCACCATTGACCTGTATCACTCGCGCTGGCTTCGCTCCCTTTCTCTCCCCCTCTAGAAATTCATTACGGAGAGAACGTGCGACTCAATTTGTTCACCTGCTATTTTTATACAAACTGGATTACGCTGTTTTCAGAATATTGCAGCCCTTCCACTAATCTATAGTTTTATAGATAAGTAACCAACGTCGAATTCTGTATCAAAAGACACTACGCAGTCTGATTTATATTATGGTCACAGTTATGATCAGTATTTCATCAGGAGACTGCGGATCTCTATAAAAGTCTAAACTTTTATTAACACTAAAACTGCCGAATAATAAATCCACCGATATACATTGCTTTGTAATAATAACGAGACTGCATCTATTAAAACTTCATACAATTTTTATTGTAAGGAGTTTTATTGTATTAAAACTTCATATAATCTTTTATTGCGAAATAAAAAAAACTAGGGACCAGTCAAAATGACTAGTTTGGTAGTTCTAGTGTTAAACGCCATTTTGATTTTGCCTCACTCAAGTACAGTAGCTCAGGGAAGTATTTGGACACTCTTTGAATTTGTATAACTTTTTTAAGATTGCACCAAATGTCTTGATTTTTCTGGAGCAATTAGAGGCATTGATTTGCTGAATGATATGCGAAAAGGATTTTGTAACAGTTGCAATTGGTATGAATTACATGAAAAATATAAAAAGCACTTTTTAAACATTTTTCATTTGAGCCACGTACGAAAAATTTTAATGACCCATTTTGTAGACCTATGATAATTATACGCATTCAGCAAAATTCATTGAAATCGATCGACGTACACACGACCAACAAAGATATATAAAATGTTTCAGTAAATTGCACTAATTTACAATCTTTTTAACCTGGAACCAACGGTAAAGCTCCCCTGCTTGACCTGTACTTTTCTTTTCTACCATTCTTTTAAATTAGACCGGAGAGAAAAGATATTTTTAAACTACGTTAATAATTATACTACGCTTCAGACAAAATAAACGGTGTCTCAGAATGTATCTAACCGTGGATCTTTATAAAATTGCATACCTTCAGTGAACAAATGTATCAAGTCGGTTTTCAAGAAAAATCGTTCGCACTTTCTATAAGACACGTGAAAACGCTAAGTACGATAACAAGAAAATTTTTTAAATTATATCAGACGTTCTGTATCGCTTCGAGGGAAATCACAGAATCAGAATTGTGTAAAAGCATCCATTAAACAGCGCTTGCAGTAGAAAGTTCCTCGGAACAACGTATGCGCAAAATTTTAACTGCACAAGATTAAACAAACTCGCATGTGCAACAAACGTACGGGGGGGCCCGCAGTGCAGCAATGATAAGTAAACCGCAGATATTTATTAGCCAAGCAGCGAATCAACTTTTTTTTTTCTTCTCGGGGAACTCGATCGAGTCACGAACGGACTGAAAAGAAAAAAAATCGCCTAATTCATTATATCACGCGTTCTTGCGTGATACAAATGTGGAAAAATCACGAACGGCAATTTTTCAAGAACCGTCTGCGTACGATCCGGTCGATTGTGCCTAAACGAATCTCGAAGATATTCGTTGTCATGATCTGCCATCCGTGTTATTCTATCAGCAGGAATCAGAGTAATCGCGATAGGATACCGGAAACCGATAAGCCGAGTATAAACGAACGAATCCCTCGATCGATCTACGGTCTTTCAATCTTGGAAACGATAAGCGCAACCCGCCGGTCGTTAGAAATGTCGCGTGAAAATTATTCCAACGGTGTGGAATTAAAAGTCAGACTCGTGCTCGACTCAGCTCGCTGCACCGGCGCGGCTCTGACTGCCTCGTAATCGAACCACGAAGTTGTTTAAGTTGTTACGATGCTTCCGAGTCCCCAACGTCCCCCGGAACTTTCTTACCGATGACAAGTTTTTGATAGGCGGATCAAGCTTCGCGCACGCCGAATCAAAATCGTTTCCCCATCGCGGATACGCTGTAAGTTTTCCGAGCATCTCGATCGGCCTTATCTTCCGGTGCGTTGCGTCGACGGACAATCGAGGAGAGTCTTGTCGAACAAAATAGACGAAGAATTGATATACCGTAGACACGTAATTCAAAACATCCTTGTTCAACGTTAAAGCTTATAGAGAATCAAGAATGATTATCTTTCTACTGACACCATTTAAATTACCGATTTCGTTAGTAAGCACATCATACAAGACGAATCTCGTCGTTAATGTGCAATAATATTCGGACACCTCGGAATGTAACAATTTGCGTGAGCTAGTGTGATATTTAATGCGAATGCGATTACGCTGACATTTTTGTTGGCCCTCACTCTGAAAATTATATCGTTGACATCCTCAAACTTCGTTTTCGTTAATGCATCGCGTGACTCTTTTCAGTTTTTCATTTTCCAATTACTCAAGTTATAAAATAGCTTCCATAGGAATCGATTTAATACATCGTCTTATTTAATTATACAAATAATCGAAATAAATTACATCTTGGAATTTTTATGAAAAAATACAGTGAATCACTTTAATATTTGGACATTATACAATTTTCACTTTGCCGCATTGTAATTTTGTTCACGATGAAGAAAAAAAATTGATTCTAAATTACATTACTGTATAGGGTCTAGTTAATAAAAGCATAATTTTTATTTATAAAATTACTAACGTTTACTAAGTATTCTATTTTAAACGAAACAATGTCTAGTTTTAATGTGACAATAATATTCGGACACCTCGGAATGTAACAATTTGCGTGAGCTAGTGTGATATTTAATGCGATTGTGATGTATGTTTTACAAACATTACAGTCTGTGTAAACTGTCTCGAGCCTCAGAAAATCAGTTGTGTTTAGATATTCATTAAGTTCACTGGTAATAATGGGACGTAAGAGAAACACTTCATACAACATTAGCCAACTTGTCATTTTTAACAATGCGAAAGGTGAATCGTATAGGAAAATTGCAGCAATGCTTAAAATTAGTAAAAGTACCGTAGGAGATATTATTAAAAGATTTAAGTACGTAGACCGAATACAATCTATTCCGCAAAGAGGCCAACAAAAATTTTGGACACGCGAGATAAAAGAAAAATTATAAGAAAAATAAAGAAAAATCCTACATTAAGTACACCAAAATTAGCTGCCGAATTATTAGAAGAGACTGGAAAGAAAGTGCACCCCCAAAACAATACGCAGAGCATTAAAAGAATGTGGTTACAATGGACGAGTTGCTCGGAAAAAACCGTATGTGAATGAAACTAATAGAAAGAAAAGATTAAACTTTGCGAGAGAATTTGTTTTAAAAGAAGAGACGTGTTGGAATGACGTTATTTTTAGTGATGAGAGGAAATTCAACATTTATGTATCGGATGGGCGAAGAATGGTGTAGCGAAAGAAAAATGAAGAATTCAAAATTAAAAATACGAAGCCGACTATAAAGCACGGAGGTGGATATGTACTTGTATGGGGATGTATCTCAACATTTGGAAAGGGTGAATTAATTTTTATTGATAACATAATGGACAAAAATGTATACCTGCACATTTTAAAAAATAATTTACGTAAAAGTGCAATAAAAATGGAGATTCAGAATACATTTACGTATTATCAAGATAATGACCCCAAGCATAAGGCACGTATCGTACAGGAATATCTGCTGTACAATTGTCCAAAATTATTACAACCGCCACCTCAGTCCCCATATTTGAATCCTGTAGAGAATTTATGGGATGAACTAGACCGACGAATTAGAACAACTGCAATAACATCTAAAGAAATGTTAAAAGAACGACTGAAAGAGGAATGGAATAATATTAGTACAGAATATTTGAAAAAAATAGTTTGCAATATACCTCAATAATTTGCAATATTAAAAGAGGTCATTCGTCAAGAAGGATATCCTAAGAATAAAATATAAATTTTATTTTATGTTCTATAATAGAGTGTAATTTTATTGTATACTCATATTCCAATATATGCGAAGGTGTCACTTCTGTCATACCTTCTTCTAAGCGTACAAGGAATGTCGCTGGCAACTGGGTCGCATAATACCTACACGATTATCGTCGTTAAATTGTGTTTCTTAGAAAGTCGAACGACGAGTGCGTGTTTTTATTTTTTCGTGCTGCAGGTGTCTTCGTTGAGACTTGCGTATGCGTTTGTTTACTTGCGAGCGCGTAGCGGTCGAGACGTCCGAGACCCAAGTGAATTGTTAGCCGTGGCCCACCAGGCAAAAAGTACGCAATACATTTCATCAAACGCATCAAATTTCGTAGTATTTGATAATCCCATTATTTTGTGGTTCTATTTGAACAATCGTGATTACGATTTTCTTTATTTTCACTTCGGAATATTCGCGATTTCTATGTTTCGAGTTCTGTTCTGTTCTCGGTGTCTGTATTCATCTTTTTGCGATTTCTAGTTAGTCTTGTTCGCGATTTCGTGATTATCTTCTTCGCGATTTCTAAATTGTCTGATAAGTCTTGTTGCGTTCTGTCCGCCGCCACATCGGTTTGGTCGTAATTTGTTGAGGGTAGGTTGAGGCGGAGGAATGTAGCGTTTTTTAATTGGTTGTAGAAATAATGGAAGGAGTGTGCTTGACGGCGTGTGCCTGAAGGAGTATACCTGAAGGAGTGGGAAACGGTCAACAAGAGATGATCGTGATTTATTGCAGGGTTGTCTGGTTTTCGTATCTTCAAGTACGTCGCGTGTCGTATTTTGTACTTCCTGCCTCTTTTTCATTTATGCGTTACAAATTTCCGAAGACAAGGTTAGACACGTACAATCTTCGGTGTTGCCTTCGCAACATCTCCAAAAAGCCATTTCTTCCGTTAGAATGTTAAATACTTTATTTCTTTACGACCTACCGTTGTACAATTATATCACCTCGCAGGTCACCTTACCCTTTCCCAGCAATGCTAAAACCAATCAGCTAAGGTGACCGTTTCATCACAATTATATATACCATCATATTATCAAAATTATAAAGATAGAACAATGATTATGGAAATTGGGAGTCCCGATATAATACGTGCATTTATTTTGAGATGTCATTTCCCTTCGACGCGAAAATTCTCAACCGACGATATTCGATGAACGATCTCGCTTCAGTCGATAAAACCGCTTTTCTCACTTTGTCAAGATATGGTCGAGTGGTTCTTGACAAAAAGATGCCCTGCTTTCGAGAATTTAGCTGTTGGCTCTTGAACGGATGTAAATTCTACCGTTCGCCAGCGTGATCACGAAATCGTTCGAGGCCGGTCTCTTTACCGTTGCGTGCCTTTTACATTGAACACGGTTCAATCCTCCGCAACATTGGCCGACTATAATTGAAAAATAGGTGACGCGACGTCAATAATAATCGGGGACATGCTGGCGGCAGAGGCGGATAAAAATATCACCGCCCGGTGTCTGTTCCGGGGTATTATCCGCCTCGTGAATAACCTCGAATGGCACTTTATCTTATTGGTACCGCTCGCAACCCGTATTTCTTCCGATTTTTATTGTACCGCGGAGGGGGGCAATGTCGTTCCGTAAAACGGTCGGACGGTAAACGTTCGATCCGAATTAATGGTGATGGTCTTCGAGGCTAAAACGTGGCCCGGATAAGTCAAAGAGGAACCAACCGAAGAACAATGGGAACTGTCCTCGCGTACGTGAGGATTGCTTCGGAAATCCTCATGAAAACCACCGAAATATAAAACCCGGTGCACGAGAAGTATTATTTGCGCTAGAAATTCGAAATTGTTGCTTCTACGATTAAATAATTAATGGCGTTTTAAGATTCTCAGTCGATTCGCTTTTTTGGGTAAACATTTGTAGGATTTCTTTGGTTGATCGCTCGCGGGAAACTGTCTTCGAAGTTTATTTAACAAAATCAATAGTAATAAAAACGTATATACAATAGTTAAACGTAATCAATAAAAACATATGACACTTTTCATTCGCTTCTCACAAGGAAACATATTCAGATGCGAAAATCCGATTTTGATGAAACTTATGGGAATTTATAGCTTTATTGTTTAAATAAAAAACTTTTTTTTTTTTATTTTCTTGCGCGACAACATTTTTCATTGAAAAACACACAATTTGAAGAGAAATTCAAATTTTTTCGACCACTGGATTCAGAGATATCTCAAAAATACTCCAGCTTTGAGGGCTGTTTTCACCCCTTCAAAGTGAATGGTAAAATATTTTTCAAAGAACTATAAGCTCCCATAAGTTTCATCAAAATCGGACTTTCGCATTTGAATATGCTCCCGTGTCAGTCATTCGAATTTCCCAAATATACCGGCGATGTTTCAGTCTCAAAGGACCATTCATTCTACATATCCAAACTTATACATATTTCAACTGCAACAAATATAAAAACAAATTTACTGCACGGTAACGACTACGGTAATGTTATTAGGAAATATTCTCTTTCTCTTAGTATCCGCCAAGTGGTACCGTTGCCTGCCTTGAGGACCTTCCTTAAAATGATCCCACGAGTGGAAAATATTTATCAAAAGCATAGAGAAATTGCCACTAAAATAATGACTTCGAAAAATCATCTCTTTCGAGGACATTTTGTGGCCATCGTCGCTTCTACGACGGCGCAATTAATTAAAACATTATCCGATGACTAAGTTTGACGACCAAATGAATTTATACTGGGTGTGACATCAAAGAATACTATGAATTTATAACCTCGACGACTATAAGAATGGACATTCGCTTGCGTTCTGAATGCATCGACGTCTGACTCACATCATAATGGTACGATCTTGACTGTGAAAAATTGGAAAGAAAATGTAGGAATTTCGAGAAGAAAATTTGACGAATTTTTCGAAGGACACTCTGTCCTTTTCGGAGGTGGATAAATAATACTCTGTCCTCTTCTCGTTCTGACCACTGTACTACGTCCACAACAGTCTTGTCCGCGTTTTTACATAAGTTTCCGCCATATTGTTTTTGCGTACTTGCCCGCGTGCTAACCGTTCGGCATCTTAGTCATTGTACGCTTATGTATTTAAAATAAACTTCGCGTTGCAGTACAGAGTGTGGCTAGAGTTTGTAATTTCTTAGCAGACCCTTTCCAGTTCCATACAAAGCCCAGTACCACCTCAACAGAAAACTATTACGACCTGGCCCGATCTGTATGGTCGAACGTTCGAGTTCAGTGTCACAAATTGTCTAAAATACGGTTGCGTCCGAGCACCTGAAACAAGATTGACACGGTGCGTCGATGCGTAAGCACTTTGTTGGATCAGTGATTCGAATGGAAGGTAAACGTTTGTCGGTAAAACGTCATGTAAAATAGTTTCGCCGTGCGGCTCAGCGCCGGTCGGCGAATGAAAGGCGCGAAAACCGGCGCGACGGGCCGCGAAAAACGGATCGCGAAAATCGAAAGGGATAATCGAAACGAGCGGCGCGTTGCGGCGCGGCGGTTGCAATTATCCGGCAATTGCCGGTTTCACTGTTAGCCCGTTGAAAAAACCACAAATTCCCTTTGTCTCGGCGGCAATCTCGTCGCGCGTCACGTGGAAAACCGGATGGGATTCCCGGCGACGAAACGCGTCGACGCGGATTAATGCAAATGCGAGAGATTCTGCACGCTTCCCAGCTCCCGGTTCCCGCTTCCTCGTTCCCAGCTTCCAGCTTCCAGCTCCCGGTTCGATTAAGATCTCACCGACACTGCTGGCATAGAGATGCGTCGGATTTTGAGGGGGGGAAACTTCGGACTCCGCGCAACTTGTATGATTGATCATTCCAGTTAAATCTAGAGTAGTGCCGCACGCTAATTACCTCTAAGCGTGTCCCGGCCCCTAGAATTATTCGATCGTTTAAACGTTCGACGGTGATTACCTATCGCTAAGCCGAATCCCTTCTCACTGCGAGTCACGTCTAACATCGCTCGCACCCGCTCAAAATTACCGATCAGCCTTTGTCGAGATACTCCGTTCAAACGTTCCCGCGACTGTTTCTATGTTACTCGATGCCATGGGGACCTTTCGTGCACGGTCGCTCGGTCGTTAATTACTCGACGCTCGCAGCCAGCGAGAACACGCTTCCGTAGAATGTTACCAACGATTTCGGAATTTGCCAGAGCACCGGTCAATACCAATCTTCTCGCAGGAAACATTTACGCTCCCGTAGACTTTCCCGCACCGGAGACGAATCCGGAAGTCGTTGGCCGTCGTCAGCCTCGGGTCTCGCAAAATTTGATTTCGAAGAGTGAAACGTTCAACTTTCAGCCGAACACAACGGATGAACGGTTCTTGCAGGGAAACAAATCTGTAGACTCTTCCAAATGAAATGGCATTTTTTGTATGACATTAGAAATACTTAAACGATCGTAAAAACTGTATAATGTCGAAGAGATGCACATTTTGCACAAATTTTAGGGAATATTTGTCGACGTAACGTAAGAATCACCGAAACGGACAAAATTACTTGGTATTGACTGTTTCTTTCTCAGTCATTGAAACTGTAAAAATGTCTCCATGAAAACTTTCTAAACTAACTTTTCCATTAAAACACATATTAACATAAAAGTTGTACAAAATTCGAATAGATGCCCATTTCGCACACATTTTAGGGAATATTTTTCGACGTAACGTAAAAAGGGCCTAGTTTATCTTCAACGCTAGAATCACCGAACGGGACAAAATTATTTGCTATTGACAGTTCCTTTTGCAGCCATTGAAACTATAAAAGTGTCTCCATGTAAACTTTCTAAACAAACTTTTCCATAAAAGCACATATTAACACAAAAGTTGTACAAAATTCGACTAAATGCAACTTTGTTGTTATTCTAAAGTAGTGTATATTAGTCTACAGTTTAGTGCTCGGTAGTTCTAGTGTTAATAGGCCCTCGGAGTTTGAAAGACACTAGCCGAGCCGAAATACTTTGCCGTCAACTGATCGGTCCGTGTTTTTCGTTGACGATTCGAGAACCGAAGCGTCAAATCGCGAATGGAAGGAAAAACAGTGCTCTGGGACACTCACTTGAAATTTCTTTGAAGTTTACAGCAACGGACCCACCTACCCCGCACCGTTCGTCGCCAATTTCGCAATTATAGTCGGGAAATATCGCGGATAGGGCCCGTGTGCAGAGAAAAGGGACGCAACGACAGAGGGAACGTCGCGTCGCGTTCCGAAACCGGGCGGAAATGGCGGTTGGCCGAGCAGACGAATGAATAGACACAAAACGAGCGGTTTTCTTTCTTCCCTCATCTATTCGGCTATCTATCTCCCCGCAGTGTACGTGTCTCCCCTGCCTTTCTCGCCGCCACTGCGCCGGTTATGGCAGCCGTTCCTCTCGAATATCATCCATCTAGTCGCTCATCAGGCTTTCAGCGAATATTACAAGCTTCACCTTTTCATCCGTTTCCCAGCCCGAACCGAAAGACGAAGCGGAACATGCGACACAATACGATAAAACTGGCGTTGTCGACCGACCTGCACGCGTACATGCATCGTGCACCTCCTTTCTAAGTGTATTTTTCGAAGTTTTCCATTTTTTTTGTTTGTTTGTCCGACTGTCCTGGAGAATTTTCGCGACCCCGTTTTCCCGAGGACAAAGCTTATCATCGGTGCCTCTCGCTGCTTGACAATTTCCGAAACGATTCTGATTGCTACGATTGTTGTTTGATCGTATGCATATTGACGATTCCGGTTGACAAGCAATTGCAAAACTGCAGCGATGTCAAAATTATATTGGACCGTTGATTAAATCAATGAATCATTCATATAGACATTCGGTTCCATATTAATAATTCCGTTTACGTTAAAAAGAGAATATTTTGATAAATTTATTCTGTTTAATAAATTTGAAACGTTTGTGATTCACTGATGAGAATTTCTTTAAAATAAGTTGTAACGGAAGGGGTTTCTTTCCTTTCGGATTAATCTTTATATGGAGATTATTGCACTTGAAAGTTAGCATTAGGTTTGACAGATTACGTAAAATAATGTGGTAATTAGTCTTGCGGTTTTGTATGCAAAATAAAAGTTGTCAGCATCAGTTCTAAGACACGTTTAGAAATTTCTGTATTTTTTATTAATCCTAACAAGTTTAAAATAACGCATCAGTATTCTTAAATTCTTTGCATCATTCTACTGTTCTAAATCGCACCAGCACGTTTTTCTTATAAAACCATAAAATTTGCAGTGGTGATGAAACTGTCAACTTATCAAATCACGGGAACTGCTAATTTATTGCATGATTACGAATGTTGTAATATCGTGTTATTGATCTTTTAGTATATCGAGTTATCAAATTACCCGCGTATCCAAATATTCTACTATCGAGATGAAGGGAACTGAGTAAATGGAACACTTGAGTATCGGATTACTCAATTATCAAGTTATTTATGCATCGACGCATTAAAGCGTTAAGCATTGAACCAATATTATATATAATATCGTATAGATTATTTCGATTTTGTGTTTAGTATTGTCTTACCATACAATTCTCTTCGGGTCGATCTGAATGATTAGAGATTCTTTACACTCAATAATTTCACAGACGAGTAACGAAAGTTTACATTAACCTTTTGCGGTTCAAACAAGTTTAATTAGTAAATCGAAATATTTTTTGAGCTAGAATAATTCTATTGTACATGGTTCGTTTCCTTTCTGGCATATCAAATTTATTACTAATACGTGCAGGTGCAACTTTTCAATTTTTCTGATTTTTTCAATACAAGCATAGAGATGTAAAATTATTTTTACCGATAGTAATGCATTTTCAGTGACTCCTCAAAGAAGCCATTGGAGTTTTAACCCTTTGCAATCGGTGTTCCCGTAGTGGGGACATTTTTAAATCGTCGTAGAAGTCGATATCCCCGTACCGGAAACCTTCGAAAATCGCAACAACGACAAAATACTACGGTTCCCTATTCTTACGTATTATAAGTAGTATTAAACACAACAAATCAATTTCAATAAATTCTGTGTGTTCAATATCCACATATTGACTTTAAATTCTGTAAGGGAAAGTAACTGCAAAACGCTAGATTAGCTCGGACCTGCTGATACCCTCAACAGCGAAATCTGCCAACCGCAAATGGTTAAGGTTTAATATATGTGTAATATTATCAGTCACAAGAATTTATAAATCGAATTTTATAAATAACACCATATGTTTTTGACGTCAAAGAGATAAAGAAAGCAACACAGAACGACAAAAACTAGCTGGGTGTCGCCTCGGTGTGGACACAGCTTTACAATTAGAATACTGAGGGTTTCGTTCCGAAATACCATGCAGTCTTCGAGACATTGGAGATAGTGCATACATGCTATCATTTTGTCCAGGAGTGCCCATTCCGCAGTGCTGGGAACGAGGACTGAGCCTTTTGGAACGTTTTTCCCGCCCCCGCTATAGTGTCCTTAATCCTGTGACTGTTTATCTCTGTCAGCGGTGCCTTCGTGTAATTGGGGGCGGCGGATATCCACGGAAAACAGTCTGCAACGTTGCGTCTTTTGCACCCCTAACACAGCTTCCCGAAAGTCTCGGGATTGCCGCGAATTTTTCGCGATAAGAACCGGGACATTTTTTCCCTGGTTACCCCAGGATTTCGTCTAGACTTCCGGTTATATTCGTAATCCTTGGCGTACCGTAGATCTTAGATATTAATTATCAACACTGTACGAACTTGCTGGATTCCCTTCGGCTACGTTTATTATTTTATTACTGCATGGTAAAATGTTCCTTCGCAACTTGTTAAGGAAAGATTAATATTTTAACTGGTTTTTTTTCTATGGCGTGTATGAAAATTTTTGAACAAGTCATTATTCTTCGTAAAGGTGCTTACACGTACGAAAATGAACGAAACTCACATGTATACATTGATTTTTCCTGTGTGTCTACCGTTTCCATTAACACTTTAACTGCCCAACTGAAAACCTCAAAAATGTCAGAAAATCAAAGTAATTTATTTGATGAAGCAACAGTCGAAAACTTAAAACGTACGACACATAGTTATCCTTCGTTCATTTTGTATTCTTCAGATATCAACTAAATTGTGTTCAACGAATATATTCACATTCAATTTAATTTTTAAACATAGGCAAATAATTCTGTCACCCATATATGACGTGGCAGTTAAAGAGTTAAACAATTAAAATTAATATTCGTGAAACGCAGGGTGCATTCTATCGCGTGTACGAAAATATTGGAAGATGTTGATCATTATGAATGTGCCTGCGTGCACGAAAAACAATATTCACC
>CM052097.1:17018967-17057448 GCA_028453745.1 Agapostemon virescens | reverse complement strand
AATCAAAGTATAAACAGTCGAGTAACGTAATGCGCTAAACGTGTTAAGCAGAGCCCTCATTTTCTAGGCTAGCATATCAGGGGACTTCAGGAAGCTACCTTTTATCAACCCCATTTTTTCCATTTTCGCCATTGAACGCCCCGAAAATTCAAAGTCGCGCCACGGCTGCAATTCGATTCCGATCGGGCTGAAATTTGGCATACACTCTGCCTACGTGTCTAGAAACGTGTAGCCAAAATTACAAAAGAATCGGAAACCTAAGATTTTTCCCCGATTTTTCGCGATATTGAGAAGGGAGTTACCTTCAATATTTGACAAATCTTTGAAGTCGTGCCCCGGCCAAACTATTAGAGCTAGATAAACTCTGCCCATTGCACCAAATTACAGACACTTTCTACGAGACTACCGAAATGTGAATATCTGCAACTTTTTAAGAACCGATAAAGTAGTATTTAAATACTCGTCAAATCCCCCGCGTGTTTAGACAGCAATTTGTATAATTCACAGGCTTTGAGTAAGCTGAAAGTTTGAATAAAACCGGTGAAATTATCGCGTCGAATGTGGCGTTATTAGTTCTTCAGGGAACGAAAGCAGCGCAATTTGGAGTAACCGTCCTTAATATCCGGACGGCGGGACGGCCGGGTAATGAAATAAAAATTTGTTAATTTGAGCGGAGAGACGTGACATTAGCATACATTACAAGCGAGCAAACAGCAATAGAGGAAGCTCATGGGAATGGCGGTTGAAATTTCGACTCGGGTGAGATCACACTTTTCCGCGGGGGAAACTCTCGGTGTCCAGCGTCCAGAGTGAATGTTGCCGGGGAACGCGTTCCATGGAAAGTTGTTGTCGACACATCGAAACGAGATGGGGAATGTTATTTTGCCTAAGCAATCGGACGGAAGCTCGGTTTGCAACTCGAAATGAGAACGAGTGGAATCTCGCGACCGGAAATCGGATAGGCACGAGCGTAACAGGATTCCCCGCGTGCGTTTCTCCGCTCGCGACCTCCGCCGCTGTTATCCCGGGGAGCGTTTAATGAAAATTTACGAGCGTGCAGACATCGGTTGTAATTGTTTTTTCTTTTTTTCCCGTTCTTTTTTTTTTTTTTTTTTTAGACAAAATGAATATTCATAAACCGGATCCACTAGTTGCTAGAGATGAATAAAAAGCACATTTATACGGAGGATCCATTTGAAACTCTTCGCACACGCGTACACAGGCTCGTAGGAGGGATTGTAATACTGGTCGGCCGGATATTAATTAAAACGGTATTACGCGTCGTTTGCATACATCCCGTTCGGTTTTCCAATTACACATTTTTTAAATTGCGCCCCGAGAACCAAGCGTGGACGCGATCACGCTTCCATCGCGATGCATCGCATTGCATCGCGTTGCATAGCGTTGTATTGCATCGCATCGGGTTGCATCACCGCGAGACCGTGCCCCGTTTTTGCACGGCCGATGGAACTCCGGATTGTTTGCTATATACTTTGCGCACGAATTTGCCGCGTGACTCGGGCATCGAATACGTACCCACGTTTTCGGGGTTTATTTGATCAGGCCGGAGCCATTTCACGGACGAACGAGACACAAATCCCGGGGAACAGAGAGACACTTATTCCGCGAACGGCAACGAGCCGATCGAAGTCGGGGAATATTTCGATATACTGATAGGAAAAATGGTCGACCCCCCCCCCCCCTCCCCCCGTTTCCGATCGTCGAACACGCGCGACACAAGTGCCTCTCGAACAATTACGCGTGGAGTTTCAATATTCCGCGCGGTGATAACCATCGCGGGAAACGACCGCTCTCGATAACTGAATTTGTTTAAACGCGCGCGCGAGAAACATATAATTTACAAATCGATTCTAGTGTCGATCAATCAGCAAATTGTTTGATTTAAATATTTCCGAGCAAACCGTTCGTCTCCGAATCGTATCGTTATTAGTTCTCTCTGTTCGAACGATTGCTCCCGCGAGGCCGTTCCCGACGAAAGTGGCCGACAAACACTGGCAGAAAGAAAAATTCATTTAATTTTCGACGCAAAATACAATCACATTCGTACTCTCATTGTCGATAGAATATTGATAAAGCGATGGCAAATAATTCGCCGTTAGTGGTCACTATTTTTCACTTCTCTTCTCGAAGTGGCTGCACACATTATACATTTTGCGTGCACACACCACGTTTGTAATTATTAGGTACGGTTATGAGAGCACTTGGGAGATCTAAGCAAGCGTAAATCGCTATAGCAAAGTTTTCTATAATTATTGGCGGTACAAATAAGTCTCCGCCGTTTTTTGTCCTAAATTGGACATTTATTGCGGAAGAACGGTACCTTGTGTTTTATTCAAAGTATTGTCCATCACTGGCTACTACTTTTGCCCTATCTATCTGGCAGTATTCGGATACCGTATCGGAAGAATGCTTCATCTTTTGACGCTATGCATGAATTGACTCAATTTTTGGTATTTACATATGGCGCGAAGTGCTGCTCAGAAAGGCCATGCGTCGAAACGATCACCGTATTTTGTTCATTGTTTGAATCATTGTTTTTCAATCATTGCCAACGATTTTAAACGATGCGAAATCGCTTGTCGAGTCACTGATAATGCAACTGCAAGTTCTTCTTACGGTACGCACGAGTCGTCATTCAATAATGCTTCCAATTCCGCGTCTTCGTACACTTCCGGCCTTCCACTCCGTTCTTTGTTTTCGACATCAAATTTACCGTTCTTAAACTTTCGCAACCACTCGCGACAACTTCTCTCGCTTAATACAACCTTGCCATATGATTTTACGAGCAATCGACACCCCTCAACTGCGGATTTCTTCAAATTAAACAAGTAAATCCGAACTTCTCGCAAATGACGTTTACCTGGCTCGAAACTCGACATTTTGGCACGAACAAGATATACGTCGTTCATACACAATCGCTAATTTTAACTACCATATCTTACTGGTTGTGTTATCTGATTTCAAACGGCCGAGGCTTATTCGTACGTACAAATCCTTGTAACAACTATCGAAAAATTAAATTCGTCCAATTTTAATAAAGTTTCCGTGTCCGCTTGATTTCGCGAATTGATTAATAAATTTACGTGTGCGCGAATACCGCCGAATCCAACGTCGTCGCAACAAATTCTAAAATAAAAGAGAGGAAACCGCTTTTGGATGACGAAGGGCTGAAAGGCTGATTGAAAATACTTCTTTCACGGAGCGCGGTTCGGCGAGGCGGAACGGCGTGGAATCGAATCAACGCGTGCAATTAATTTTTAGCGACCCATTGTTGGCTGTCTCGCTCGGTGTTTCTTACAATTCCGTGACGCCGGAAGTTGCCGGGCATTGTTTCGCAAGAGGACGCGCGAATTAAAGGGAACACGTACGAGCGCCGCTTTCATGCGATGAATTATGGGAATACCGAGGACCCGCGTGCTCTAAACACGATTTTCACGGACTTAATTAAACAGAAACTTTGGATATAGAAGTTTTCATCGTAATTCTCCGGCTGGCTTCTCCGTGGTACCATTCAGCTTGCTTCTGTTGCTATGCTACATTTGCAAACAACTTCGCGCTCGCGTTGTCACTATTTAGTCTTCCGTGTTCCGGTACGAGCAAGATTCCCACTTGCAAAAGTGTTCCCCACCTCGCTGGGTTTCTGTAACTAATTATACTACCGATTCGAGCATTTTCGTATCGAGGTCAGTTTAGCACGGCAATTGGCTTAGGTCATTTTCATAGCACCGTTAGTTCGTGACAGTTCCGGTGCGCTCGTGTCTATCTGCTAATTGGACAACGCTTCGGAGGAAAATCACGAACGTACAGCGAAGAAACAAGTTAGAGAACAATAATATAATTATAAAAATATAATTATGCTAGTCGCATACAGATTTCGTCCACGAGATCGCTGTACTAATGCGCAGAAGGCAATTTGAAAATGGATAAAGAATATTCTGCATGTCTCGTTGACTTACAATTAACATTTTATAAATTGTCTTGTGGGAATAATCTTTCGTATCAGTGGGAGATAATGCACACTCGCCGGATTGCTAATTTTGCTTATTGTAGTTATGCGTTGTGATGCATCTCTAGTGCTATCTTAATCTCTACGTAAGCAGATTAATAACTTCATAATGTCTG
This sequence comes from Agapostemon virescens, assembly GCA_028453745.1. Lineage (NCBI taxonomy): Eukaryota > Metazoa > Arthropoda > Insecta > Hymenoptera > Halictidae > Agapostemon > Agapostemon virescens. The sequence continues at coordinate 17,053,305 of CM052097.1, read as the reverse complement.
ATATTTCTAGTAGTTGGAAAAGTAAACGAGAAAATGAAATATTACTACAACGAAGTTAAACACAATTTGTATGCTACACAAAGTTCCTTTCGCACAATGAATTATTGACTGCACAATAAATTATTACCCAACCTACTTGCTGTAACATAATTTTCTGAACATCTATCTCGAATTACAGCATTTCCACGACACCGTGCGAGATCGTTGATCATTTCGATAACGATCTGTAAAATGTCTTGTGTTTCGCACAAAAATCCTTGCCTGCAAGGAAACGAGGAATCGAAAAAAAATACCATTAACATGAACGAAAATCAGATTCTTACGAGCGTTGTACCAGCAGATCGGTAACTGCCGCGGAAACTTTTGCGACGGAATGTACAGTGGCTCGCGAAAGCATTCGGACACAAATCTAAATAATTTTTTAAAAATTGAACAAAACGACTTGACTCTTCTGAAGCAATCAGAAGCATTGATTTACTGAATGATATGCAAGAATAAAAATAAAAAAGACATTTGTTAATACATTTTTATTTCAACTCGTAACGGAAATTTAAAATATACGTTTTGCAGACCTCTGTTAGTTGCACGCTGAAATTTTCAATGAAATCGACGAACGCAAAAAGAAAACGACACGCGTAGAAAGATGTAAAAATTTGTGGAGTTTAAACAGAAGCTGACCAAGAATCGTGAAAAATTGCAATTTTTATCATTTTCGATGGTATGTAACTCGTATGTACGTCGATCGATTTCAATGAATTTTCCTGCATGCGTATAACAATCACAAATCTACAAGATGTGTATTTAAAATTTTTACTACGCGGTGCAAATAAAAAATATTTTAAAACTTCTTTTTTTATTCGTCATGTGATTCATACTGTTCGCAACTTTTCCGAAGTCCTTCTCGCATATCATTTAATGCATTCGTGACCGGTGACGAGTTAACTCGTCTTTTCATGCACAAACGTTGTTGACCGATGACGAGTTAACTCTTCATTGCACTTGCATTATCTATTTCAATTTATGAAACCCAGGGCGATATAGAATATTGCAAAAGCTTTGCGCAATATTTTAAAAGTTGCATAAAAAGTATGTCCAAAGTTTAATTTCATTTCATTCAGTGTAAATAAAATTTATTGGAGTTTATTTAGAATGTTTTACTTCCATATTCAATTACAAAATACTAGTCGGTGACATGGCATAGTTTCTGTGTAAAATTGCTGGTCAGCAAAGTGTTAATGAATTGATGCATCTAATTGCCGAAGAAAAGTCTAAACAGGTTCAATTTTCAAAAAGTTATGTAGATTCGAAGAGTGTCCGAATACTTTCGCGGCTCACAGTACATAAAGATCGCGAGAACAGTGTCCGGGAAATAACGAGTCCGTGTGTCTCGATTGTTAGTGGCACTTATAGGGGGTCGAGATGGCCGGTTGTAATTGCTCGAGATGCTCGACGATGCGAGCCGAGCGATGGCGCCGGTCGAACGGGGCTGCCGCCGGAGGATGGCGGAAAAAATATCGAGGACAACGCGTGCCAGCAAGCTATTGTCCGATTTGTGGAAAACTGGCATCGACATCGAGGAAACATTTTCCCGACGGCGGCCAGCGGCTGTTTCGAATGCGTCGCGACACGGTGCGACGCTCTGTGCGTCGGCGTTTGCGCGTGAACACTCTGCCACAAAATGATAGCTGTACCCTTCCCCGGACGAAATTGTGAAACTGGTAACGCTCGCGAGAGTTACAAGCGAGAGGATCGTGCGAGATCTGGACTGTAACTTTATTGCAAACAGTATAAACGGTGTATAAAACCGAATTGACGCTTGTCCACAGCGAGACAGTTGTTTTCGAAGTAAATTCTTTAGTTCTGGAATTATGCGTCTGCGTTACTCACTCTGCACGCGATTTCACCAGGCTAGTTATCCCTTCTCTTACTTATTCTTAGCTCTTGTATATATGTAGGGGTACAAACCCAAAACGATATTCATTAAGTATACAAATTTCATACGGAAATTTCGTTCAATCGAAAACCCTAAAAGTTAGTCCCTAAATTGTTGTGAACTGTGTAGAAAATCAATCGTGAGATAAAATAGTTTAAATACAAAACCAAACAGAATGAAGAAAAAATATGTTAAATTTGATGTATTTATAAAAAGGCGTGTCTTTGATAAAAAGGTCTTTTCGTTAACCCCTTGTCACAACGAGTCAGACTCGCGGTAGAGATTTTAAACGAGGTCTAACAAATACTAATATTAAGCTTTCCTTTCAAGATGAAATCAAATTTTATTCTTTTTTAAACAATATTTAAACATTGAAGTAAATGCGACAGTATACGAAGTATAAATTAATTGTCTTTTCTCTTCGGTACCATTTTTAGCGATGAGAACGTTATAATAGCTATAGATTCAAAGAAAATGGTATGGCAGAGGGTGGAACTACCCCTATCAGTAAGTAGTGTTAAAAATAAATTACCCTAATGTCATTTGTTTCTCGTCCTCTTCAGAATTCTATCAAAAATAATGCAGTTCAATTGTAAATATCTCGAGTAAACTGGAAGGTTCCATTTTAAAAAATTTAGTGCATTTTTATGTATCAATCGGTTGGCTGAAGTATTTATGGGATAAAAGCGATCCCGGTTACGACATAAATCACACGAGCTGCGCCCTCGACGGTGGTTACGCGCCCTTTTTGTATCTGCAAACGAGATACGAGGAAGCCGAGGTGCTCCAGGTGCTGTTATACAGCCCAATCATACTAAATGTATCGAAACTGCAGCAAACACACTCGACCCAAACAGACTCGAAAGACAGATTCTCCGTTGTCGCCGTTAAATTTGACATTCGGGGAAAGTTTGAATTGCTCGCTGCGTTTCCCGCCACAGAAATCATTCTCTTGTTCTACACGGCGATGCTGTCCGGACGTGTTACGTCACCGTTCCCTTTGAATTCTACGTTTTCGCCTGGAGGAACGAGATTATTATTCTCCTAATTCTAATTCATAGCAGGCCGGCGTGGCCAGTGAAATTAGTTTCCGCGAAACAGAATAATCTTTGTCACGCGCAGACCGTTCTATTTAACCGAAAATGCTCGGGTTTCTCGCAAACCGCTGCAAATCCGACAAAATTGTTAGTATAAAATTTATACGGAATAGCAACATTTCCGAGGCGTGTACAGTTTTTCCGCACGAGCCGCAATTCTTGATTTAATTCTTTCAGCGCCGACTGAAGGATTAAAAGAGAACGAAAAATTCTGGGTAAATATGAAACTGAAGAGAAATTCATAAACGAGATTATGGTATCGATTCTAACACGCGAACAAGATTCCAACGTGTTAGTATAACAATGCGTACATCGATATAGGGTAAGCTTCTAATATTATTAAAAATCTGTAAATTAAAATAAAACAATCAATTGTTGCAGAAGCAGTCGAGGACGATGTATAGTTGTTCGACACTGACAAGATTAAAATAAGATTTGCTTCAGAAGTAAAGAAGAAGAATCTGAAAATGACGTGTTTCAGTTTCAGTTAATTAAGAATATAATAATAACGCTTGCACAAATTGGCAATAGTAATAATAATGCAATTCCAGTAATTGTTACGGATCTAGGAAATAATGTCTCGCTTGTTGCGACCTCGTTTATTGCACGGAATCCTTGTTCATTGCCTACCAACTTCCGCCACGCGTTCAAGAGAATGTTCTGGAACTCGTGTTGGGAATTCTGTTGGCTGCTAGTAGAAACTAAAGAAGATCGACACTACGAATTACTATGAGAATGGTTAACCCCTTTCGTTACACTCGATGGTTGCACGCACCTTCGGTTCCGTTCCGCGCAGCGAGCGAGGCAACACTGTACGCCTATCTTTCGATATGTCGAAAGGTTGAGAGGTTTAAAATTAAATGAAATGTTTTTAATTAAATTGTAAATTAAAATTACATTTCAGATCGGTTTGATATATTGGAACTTGACTTGTAAACAGGGTTCTTCGCAAACGTTATAACGATATCAGATCACACTCTTAACTCTCTAATACTCTCTTTTTAACACGTTACTTAAGAAAATATTATCTCTGTCATCTAAACGAATACTAAGATTTGAGACCCCGTGGCACTTACCCCGGGACCTTCATAGAGCGAACCGTATTTTCTATCGAGTGAAACCTGAAATTATAGGAGGTCGAGAGGTTTAAAATTAAACTATAGTCAGGTTAACAAAATAAGAGAAAATGGATACGTATTAGGCGTGGTTACAGGATTCAGTTACTGTTGAGGAAATGCACTGAGAATCCCTGCATTTGTAGAAAACTCTACAGCTCCGAAATAGCCGATGCCTTCTCTGGCAAGCACATTTGTTAAGGGCTCTTTTTAGGTATACCTGCGAGTACTCGTTTTCTTCCTTTAAATATATTATATAGTTATTTATACTTCTCCCTTACGCGAGTCTTTCACTTGATGCAATCCCTCAACAGTTGCAATCGGTTTGACACGCTGAGACTTGTAAATGGGGTTCTTCGCAGAGGTTATATTATCAGATCAATCTCGAGCTCACTAGCTTACTCTTTGCCTCTAACACTTTAATTGTAACTCTTAAAATTAATTTTACACTCTGTTCCGCTGGTATGCGCGTTGTCTTATAGGTATTCTTCAGTAGGCGTTTTCTCTGCGTCACCCAATCGCTAGATTTTCCGGAAAATACCCGCCCTTCGAAGTCAGCGGTGTAAGGGAAGGTAAAGACCGAGGGGGTGCATCTTCTAGGCTACACGAATTTTATGGTGCGACCATTACTAAAAAATTCAGAGGACTCTTGACCAGAAACTTGTCGCTGTTTCTTTAACCCCTTGGCCTACGACTTATTTTACAATAACAGTGACTAGACTTTCTTTATTCTCTGCAGAACGATAAAAAGAATAGACAAATTTATAGTTACTGCGTGCCTAGCTATTCTCCAATGTCCGTATACGATCAACAATTAAATAAAATGTTATTCTCGTTCACAGAAAATTGAGGAAATACATGTTCAGAAAATTCAGTTCGAAATCATAATCACGAGCCTGACTCGTTGTTGTAGGGCAAGGGGTTAAGCCTCTCAATTGACTAAGTGTCGCGTCTGCATTATAAACTCACCCCCTTCGCTCGGACGTTTCACCGCTACTACGGCTGTTTTACCTGAAAATTGCCTACAAATGAGGCACTTGTTCAAGAGAAACATCCATGTTCTAGATAGTTTTTTCGAGATTGTCAACCCACGACCAACCCCCTTCGTTGGTGCTTGAAATTTTCCGAGTCTGACTTTCTTCGGCGAACTTTTGCACAGATTCGCGCGACGGTTCGACTTCGCAGCGATCGGTTAAACGGTCGATCAGTGTTTTTAATCTTTTCTCAAACAATCACGTCTCTTCAACAAGTGTCTCATTATCGAATTTCCGCGCGGCGCATTCGTTACATTTAATTTCATTAACCATTCAATTATTCGAGCAATTAGTTCGCGCGCAAATATCAGCCGGTCGCTAGCAGAAGCAATTAATCTGACAGCGGAGCACGGGAGGCTCGCGGGTAAAATAGTGCGTTATTAAATCGCCGTTTAGGAACAATGACACGCGTCCTCCTTCCTCCTCTTCCTCCTCCTTGTCTCTCTCTCTCGCTCACGCTCTCTCTCTTTTTCTCCACGCCCTCGCGCGTGCGGTTGTTTTATAAATTTAATATACGTCGCTCACGGTGATGTAATTAAATTATAAGGGCGAAAGTGGGTCGCTTTGAAAATAACCGCGGCACTTGTCGTTTTATTCTATAATTCCCGTGGCTGGGTTGTTTATTTTCTGCGCGGGGATTCTTCAGCCTCGTCCCGGTTTTTACCCACCGCGCCGTTCGATTTCATGGTTTTCCACGTGGAAATTCCTGTCTGAATTCCCTTGGACCGACCAAACTTGAAAAGTTCGAGAATTCTTCAAATATTTTTGCGATCGCTGCGCCAATACGCGCCGACGAGAGAGAAAAAATGGAGGGAATTACATTAACTCGATGGTGCATTCAAAAATAGTTGCATAAAATATCACTCGACGACTTCCAGCCATTTCCCTCTCACACTTCAATATTTCCATTGCCCGGAGATGGCAGTCGGAATTATTTATTTCGAATTAAAAATAAATTCTCCATATTTTTCCTCTTCGCCTCTCAATTTTTATTTCGTTAAAAGCAAATTATTCCGTTTCATGTGATTTTATGGACTTCTCCGTGGTCACTCGTTGTATTATTTCGAACAATTATTATTCCGATTTTGCTAAAATTTTCGATACTGTACTTATAATGGTTTCGTAGAAATCGGCATTGCAAAAATTAATTTGTATTAATGTTTAAGCTTCAAACTTTTTGATGAAATATTTTCGTACAATGTAGCAGATGGGAAAGTGAAAATCTACTTTTCCTAAATAAATTCCTCCCTGAAAAAAAATTGGAAAATTTCCATTGGAATCCACCCCTTTGCATCGACCTTTTAGAAACTGAAGTACCGTCTATGCTTCACTGCTTCGTAGAACAAAAATTAGGAATAAATTCAATCGTGTAAAACCCTACATATATGGAATTATGTACTCTATAATGTAGTCGATAAGTTAATACATAAATTAATCACAAATTCATTCACCAAAAATATTTTTAATGTTTTCGAGACGTTTCAATTATTAGGGATACTAAAAGGTGCATGCAGTTTGAGCAAGCAAACGGTCGCTAATAAATTTTTAACAATTGAATCGTTTCCATATAATCGGCTGGTTAAAATCACGTGTACCTGCGCGAAACGCTTGTCACGTTTCTGTAACCGGTTTGGAGAACAGTTCGACACTGTTATAAAAGTACCATTGAAACGTGAAACTGTTTAATGTCGCGCTTGCCGGTTCCATTTGATAATCTGATATCGGCGTCCCTGGAACTCCAGGAACGCAATGCCAGGGATTCGTGACACTTGAAATTCGATGTTCGTGACTCAAGATGGGGGAAGTCGATACCAATGGCAAAAGTTGACTAATTGAAGAGCTTGGAAATCTGATATCGATGGCTCAAGATTGGCGAGACTCGATGAAACCAGTCGGGACCTATGAAATCCAACACTGACAGGGTGTAACACGTGAAATGCTTTACTCACAGGTCAGAGTTAGCGAAACACGATGCTCTTTAATAAGGAAATTTTATACCGATCTCTCATAACAGGTGAAACATGAAATTGACCTCCGAAAACGACAGCGGATTAACACTAATGACTCGGAGTCGCGTAAAACTTGATACCGAGGGCTTCCAATCAGCTGCAAAATTGATTCTAGCAGTTTGTAATCAGCGAACATCCACTAACTTCTCTTATAATCTGTGAAAATTTATGCTGAGAACTCAAATCCAGTGGAAATTTATTCGGAGAACTCTAATCCGCTGGAAACTGTCCCAGAGAACTCCAGCGAAAAATTATGCCGACATCATGTAGTGGCAATCGATGCGGAGAATTCAAATCTAATGAAAATTAATGCTAAGACTTCGAATTTAATGAAAGTTGACGCTGAGAACTGATACCCACAGAAAGTTGATGTGTAGAACCTAATTTCAATGAAAACTGTTGTGCAAAATCGAAGTTCAGTGAAAATTCATGGTAAAAATTTAACTCTAGCAAAAAATCATTCCGAAATCGTAAATCTAGGGACAATTGGTGCTGAGAATTAAATCTAGTGAAGATTGATGTCGAGAACTCAAACCTACTGAAAGTTGACGTTGTAAATTCAAAAGTAGGGAAAATTTATATTAGAAATTTATAATCATGGCTCAACTTCTCGTAATTAATTAATGCGTAAAAACGAGATCACAGTGAACGATTGAGGGAATGTTAGGAATAAAACATGTGAAATTTAATATGGAGGTACCGAAACTTGATAAAGTGGCTCAAAAAAGATTTGCAATTGCCCTTTGGAAAATCGTATCCGATTCAGGTGAATTCACACTTCCCAACTTTGCGAATGCATCATCCACGATGATTATAAAATATGGAAAACGTGAAAGACTGTGAAGAGAGATGTTAATTTCTGTATTGCATTTTGTATGACACCAATTAACCAATCAAAATACACGATTCCATCTAAAAACATGTCGGTGACCTTAAAAATTTTGGAAGATGTAACCATGAAAGAAAAGTATTTTCACCATAACTATATTTTTGCTTACATAGTGTACAAACATCGCAGATGCTTTTACGGAAATGACAGATTCGACTGTCCGAAATAAAAGAAGTATTTCATTGATATCTCCAATCATTTTTCCGCAGCGTTATCACGTTCTGCTCAAGGAAAAACGAAGTTGCCATTCGATCAGAATATTCGAAAGTTCGTCTCTAAAGCCAGGAGATTAAATGATCCGTTCGTGACGAAATATAATGCCTCGTTTGCATAAAAATTGGTCGAGAACTTCCGGTGCCATTCGATACTCTGCAGCGAGGTGGAAATATCGAGGTCAAAGCAAGATGGCCGGCCTGGCGCGAAAGCTCCGCGTGCATGCGGGATCACCGATCAACGAAACATTTTGTCAATTAATTACAAAAGTTAACGAAGTGGTCGTTGCTGGAATTTCCATTAATCCAGATTTTCGAAAGGGAAAGAAAGTTCGAAAGTGTGTCGCCGGGTATTAATTAACGAACTTCGATCACAGACTCGTCGGTGGAAGGGTACGATATCCGGCTTCGTTTTGTTTCACTTTTCGAACGTGCGCTTCTTGTGCTTCTTTTTTTTCGGAGTTTATTACGCGACTCGACCGACTGCAATCTGAATATTACAGGTCGCAGGGACGGAACCAGACGCCTAGTCGATTGCATTATGCCGGACATAGCGTGCAGGGTACACGCTAACTTGCACCACCGCTTGATTATCGCGGCAGCGCTACATAATACCGGGAGCTGAAAAGGTCTGGGTTAGGCTAGTATCCCGAAAACACCGGTCAAAGATCAGGTTCCCTGTGCGATTCGCACTGGAAACTGATCGTATCGCTTAATATAATGAAACACGATTGCGGAACAGTTAATCTTTAAGGTATTAAAATTTCTAATTGCCTGCTATGAATAATTACAACACCCATCCGAAAGTTCGGAAAGACTCGAACTTTGTAAGCTGATAAAGCTTCAATTATGCTTGTTACAAAGCAAATTAAAATAATTGTATATTATTATCGTTACGGAAAGCTCTCTCTGTCGTAACTTTTCCTGACGGAAGAACAATCCCTTTGATTCCGCGTAATTAGTATGCATTTTTTCGCGATTATACACAGTCCGGACAAATAACCTGAACGACGAGAGGTTAAATTATTATTATCTACTGAAGCCAAAACGATGCGAAAGTCATGGCTCTACTTAATATTTAACAACTGTCTTCGAAGTATATAAATATAGTAAAATATTATACTATTCGTCAAATAATATATTAATCATTGTAATGAAATAAAATATACTCCGTTTCAAGAATGCTGGTTATTTCTTTATACTTTCATACAAAAAATTAGTTAATTAATGAATTGCAATAATGAAAAAGATACGGGCTCCATAGCCAAAGTATCGAATATTAATTGAATTCATACGAAATTCACAACATTATTTAATTTTCCATCGATTTTGTTGGTTCTCTCAAATTACGCAAAAGTGAAGCTGCTTATTTTAATCAGAAGCAAGTAAACAATCATATCCGTACATTATTCATACGATGCGCAGTGATTTCTACGAAGATTCACGGTTTAATCATCGTTGTTCTGATAAAAAAATAACGGCCGATCCTTGCGGCCAATTTCGGTGAATCGCTCCACTTCGAAAAAATTCTCTCGCACGTCGAAAATCGAGGTTGATCAATTTAAAAGCCGTGAACTTACAGGATTATATTTTTTTTTTTATTTCGCTGTCGGTATAGATTGTAGTTGATCGGTGCGGTTAACGGGTCGCTGGTTCCTCTCGGCTGTGCCAGTCGCATCGAAACGTCACCTGCGAGGAATCGGCGAGAATTTTTGATGGAAAAACCAACAAAAACACAAGCGCGACGTGTGGCCACGAAAAGGGTCACCGATAGTTTCTTGCATGCCCTGCCCAATTTTTGCGTTCCCGTTCGAATGAAAATCGGAAAATCCCGCGGCTTTTCGGCTTTTCATTCAATATTCTGTGCTGACCGCACTCGATCGCTAATCTACTTCGGTTACCAGGTCCCCAATTTTGATCAGTCAGGACGTTACTCGCGATCTGTGTACACGCTCCATCGGTTCCATTTTATAATTCACCGCGAAATAACCGCGCCGCGCAAGGACACGCCTATTTTCTTTAATCACCACCCAAAATTTAATCCTTGCTCTGCATTTTCACGGCGAACCTTTTAAAAACGAAACCGTTTCTCAATGTACTAGCCTTCTCATTCGCCTTTTATTGTAAACGTTTAATGTTCATTTATCGGAAAAGTCATAGTGTAATTTTTGCATGTTCTTCAACGGTTGTAGAAATAAATAAAACAATAAATAAATAGCTACATACAGTAACAACATAGATAAGGAAATCTAATATTTCCAAAAACGAACTAACGCTATCTTTTGCAAAATTGTGTCATAACTTTCCAGACAATGCAATAATTACATATGATATTCATTCATTTTAAAATTGAACGGCATTTAAGGGTGAACAACTTTTCTAAAATTTAACCAAACTCGTCTCCTTTTTCTGCAATTAACTAACGGTTTGCCAGATGACGTAGAAAAGATATTACGAATGAATTGAAAATAAAAAGATCACTCGGTAAAACTTTTGGATCCGAGCTCGCGCTGAAAATGTAAAATATGCGTGTTGCGAGGCTACGTTAGTTATACGCACGCTGAAAACTCCATCGAAATCGATTAACGTACACGCGAGCTTCGGTGAAAAAACAGCGATTTTCACACGTTCAGCCCGTTTCTGGTTACGATCCACACGTTTCTACATGTTTCGATATGCGTTGGTTCCATTCCGTCAGAGAAATCGAGGGAAACGGATAAATTCTATGCGTTCCAAGGGCGTGGAGAGAAGTCCTTTCCGGGGAACGTATGGGCAACGAGGAAACTATCCTCGACAACCGAATCGAAGCTCTGGCAATTGTCGATTCTATTGTCGGTGCTTCAGCTGTTCGGAAAAAGAAGATTCGCGTCAAAAATGAAACCTTTTCCACGCTGAGAGTCTGTACTATTCCTGTTCGCAACGAAACTGTATTTCGTGTTTGCTCTCGCGCGAACGAAAACAAAGAAAGCACGAGACAAAGACTGCGAAAGTGAGAGAGAGAGAGAGAGAGAGAGAGAGAGAGAGAGAGAAACGGAGTGAGAGGAAGGGCGAATGAGAAATAAACTGAGAGGGTGTGAGAGGGAGGAAAAATGAGAAGCAAACTGAGATGAAGGGAGAAAGAGAGATGGAGAGGAAGGGAAAAAGAGGGAGAGAGAAAGGGAGAAAGAGAGAGGAAGGGAGAGGAAGAGCGAATGAGAAGTAAACTGAGAGGGTGTGAGAGGGACGAAAAATGAGAAGCAAACTGAGATGAAGAGAAAAAGAGAGAGAGAAGAAGAAGAAGGGAAAAAGATAGAGAGGAAGGGAGAAAGAGAGAGAGAAACGAAGTGAGAGGAAGGACGAATGAGAAGTAAACTGAGAGGGTGTGAGAGGGAGGAAAAATGAGAAGCAAACTGAGAAAAAGAGAGAAAGAGCGAAAGAGAGAAAGAGCGAAAGAGAGAAAGAGAAAGAGAGAGAAGCAAACTGAGCGAAAGAGAGAAAGAGCGAAAGAGAGAAAGAGAAAGAGGGAGAAAGAGAGCAGAAGAAAGCAGGAGACAGAAAGAGAAGCAAAATGAGAGAGACAAAGTGAAAAAGGGGTGTATGAAGGGTGAAAGGTACAGCAAGAGAGGGAGACAGAGTAACGCGTATCGAAACTCGTTCCGGCGTATCGGAGCGCGGCTCGTAAACTCGCCTCGCAATTTGCAGATTAAAAGCGACGATGTACACTGGTGTCGCGATACACGGGGCCGCGTTAAACTCGAAAAATTGACGACACCGTTCTCGGAGCGTGGCCCCGTACCCTCGTAAAATCGTGTTTTATAAGGGGAACGGTGCGCGGCCCTCTGTTTATTACCGTTCCTCCTCGCGGATTCTCCGCGATCGATTCCGCACCGAGAGAACCGCCACGCGCGCGACCGTTCGCTCAGTTGACGATAAACACGCTGTTTTACGAGCTAAACTGACAACTTGTCCGCAAACGCGCCCCGCTAACTAATCCTACGTAGTCTGCATGATAAGCAAGCGTCGCTCGAACGCCTGTTCCAACACCTTTTTCTCGTTTGCCAGAGATACAAGCCGCATTCAATGAAAACATATTAAAACGTTCTCATTTTATATAACAACGGTGTCGAACTAAAACTTTGAAAACTGTTCCCGTGAAATAAAATTTTCATACCTCCCGATCATTCGCTTGTTTTCACATAATTGTTGTTGTGAAGGTTCACGTCAGTCATACCTTCTTCTCAGCGTACAAGAAATATCGCTGAGTACCTAGATCCGCGTAATAATTACATGATTATAGTGATCGCGATTTTCTTTATTTTTAACTGCGGAGTGTTCGCGATTTCTGTGTTGTAACTTCTATGTTTTTATCGGTTTGCGTTGTAATACTTGTTCGTTTGTCGGTTCGCGATTTCCGATTTAGTCTCATGTTCGTTTTTTTCGCGATTTCCGGTTTAGTCTGACGTTGGTGTTCTTCCCAATTTTGTAATTCGTCTTTTCGTAATTTCTGATTTAATCCGCTGAGTCTTGTTGCGTTCTGTGTGTCGCCATCTCGGCTTTGTCGTGATTGGTAGAGGGCAGTTGGAGACGGAGGAATGTAGAAATTTTTAATTGGTTGTAGAAATGATGGAAGGAACGTGCTTGAAAGCGAGTGCCTGAAGTAATGTACCTGAAGAAGTGTCAAACGGTCAATGAGGGATTATTGTGATTTATTGCAAGGTTATTTGGTTTCCGTTTCTTCGAATTTCGTAATTTCTTACCTGCTCTCCGTTTATGTGTTTACTAAATTGCCAAGGACAGGGTTAGTCCCCACGGTTTTCCCAGAAATATTTTAAACTATTTCTGCTGTACAGATTCTTATGACCAATTCTTCCCACGAAGAACGAAACTTTTTATTCGAATGCATAGAATTTCCATAGCTTATTCAAGGTTCCGCGTGCTTCCCTTGTAAATGATATGTAGAGACTGTAAACATTCGTGTTCTTTTTTCTTGAACTGAAACCGTGAGACTGTAATCTCTGCCACCGCGGGCAGGTTCGCTCGAGTTGCTGCTGCATTCGGAAGATTCCAAACAAACCGTTTTGTAACAGAAAACGAAAAATACAGAATTATTCCTTGAAACTTGGATACCGATGGTCGTGCTCGAAATTTCAGGAAGACATCACAAAAACATGAATCTGACACATTCAATATGTCGCGGATTCCTTCTTTTCCAGCTGATCACGAACTGTTAAGAATCTTTTTCAATCTTCGTCTTATTAAAATTGTCAAAAGGAAAAGTACATTTTCATTTAACTTCTGCGCTTTATAATTGACTTGGAAAGTTTTGATTTTGCATAAAGATCCGCCGGCTAGCAAATAATTTCTGCACTCGAGTCAACTTTTTCAGAACCTTGTCAAAGAATAATTAAAAATGGCTTCCGACAAGAATGATTTCCATGCGAAAAGTCGTAAAAAGGTCTCGCTTTCCATAAACTGCGACAACCGTATCACGGACATTCATTCGCAAACGTAATTCTATAAACCGTATCGAAATAAGGGAGGCGATTAAACTTCCATGATCTTTACACTTTGCGGAAACGCTTCGCAAAGAAAACAAGTTTCGCGATCGCGGTTTAACGTCGACAAACATCGCGGCGCACAGACTGCTCGGAGAAAATTTGCTCGACAACACGGGAACGTTATCCGAATCGAATTTAAAGACGGTGGTTACGCGACGTGAAATTTTGTAAACGGTATTTTAAAGGACGCCGATCTCGGAGCGCGGGCTTCGGGGTTCGTTCAAAGAGTCCATAAGGGTTGCGAAACTGCTAAATTTGCTTCCTTTGAAGCCTCGGGCCTCTAAACCCGAGTGGCCAAGCGATGAAAAGTCTCGAGTGCCGCAACGAAGAATGAACTTTCTTTCCGAGGACTGGCTAAATTCCTCGTTGAGTTATCGGTCTTCGTGCGATTTCTCGCGGAAAAATGGCGAGGCTATCGCGCGATCTGGCTGCTCGCTTAGTTCGCCTCGCGATTAAAACCTGCCCGAGAGCTGGCTAAGAGAGCTGCCCGTGCGTTCGTGATTGTTGCGAACGAGTGCCACTTTGTGTAACCGTCGAACGTGACTTTTGCTTAAGCAACGACGGCTCCTCTCTTGTTCGAGAGCCGAGCGAAGCCTCGCAGAGTGTCTTAGACATTGTCTTTCGGTCCACTTAGCCCTTCAGACGATCCGGGACTCGTCATTTGCCTCGTAACCCATCGGACCCGAGAACGTGATCGTTCTTTAACGAAGAAATTCTTGTTCGGCCGACGTGACAGTGGATTACTTGTCCCGAGGATCTCGCCTTTGGTAAACGCTTCGGTTACCCAGCATCCCTTGTGGCGGACATTGACCAGTCAGAACGGCAGACGGACAGCCTTCCGGACGAGCGGTCTTGCTAATTAACACTTTACCGACCGGTGATTGTTTCAGAATTTTTCGAGGTCCATAGTCCACGATTCAACATTTTTTAACCAATCTTTCATCGCTGACAGGAACTATTCTTGATAATCCTCAAGGCATCTTCAGCAATGTTATCTAATCATTTCGTTCCGAACTATTATGTAAAAGTAACTTTCTAAGCTTCATTCTATTAAGTGCAATTATTGAAAGTCCTATTAATAGACTTCCGGTCGATAAAGTGTTAACTGTGCAGACAATTGCGAGTTTTAATAGTAAGACAAGCGACGTTCCCGGTGCATTCGGAAAACTATTTCAACATTTAACACTTTGACTGCCATGTCACTTATGCGGCTTGTCAATGAATTTTTATGTTAATATATTCGTTGTAGTTAACTTCGTAGTGATACAGAAAAAGCAAGAAGATCGGAGGACTACTCAATGTCATACATTTTATTTTTTCAATATCTATTTTGTTCAACTTACTTCGATTTTAATGGATTTTTAGAGCTGCTAGTTTGGCAGTCAAAATGAGACCTAAAAATCATTCCCTAATTTTTCGCGATTTTCGACAGAGGGGGATACGTCCCTTCACTATTTGGCAATATTTGGCAATCTTTGAAGTCGTGCCCCGACCAAACTATTAGAGCTATCGACATGGTTCAAAAGGGAAAATCTTCCCCAAACCTTCCTCTTTAAGAAGAGCCCTCATTTTCTAGGCTAGCGTTTCAGGGGACTTCAGGACGCTTCATTTTATCAACCTCATTTTGCCCATTTTCGCGATTTCGAACGCCTCGAAATTTTAAAGTCGCGCCACGGCCACAATACGTTTCCAATGGACCCGAGAATTGACATACACGCTTCCTATGTGTCCAGCTACTTGTAGCCAGACTTAGAAAAGAATCTGGGAAACTAAGTTTTTCGACCGATATCTATCCCCCTCAGAAAATATCAGTTTGGGGGTTGGCGGATTTCACCGATCTGCACATTTTTCGTAATTCCATTCTGATCGGTCTGGAAATTGCCATACACTCTGCCCACGCGTCTAGTAGCTTGTAGAGAAAATTAAAACAGAATCGGAGACTGTCGATCTTCGCACGTTGAGTTTATGATATCTGCTATTTTTTTTTACTGTTTCACGGAATGAAAGAAAGTCACAAGTTCGGTCTTGTAAAACCCTCATGACATAACTTATGAAAGGCGTTTATTTCAACTTATGTTCCCCCGGGCTTACAATGGATATATCCGACGGTGCTACAGCTAAAGTCGCCTTTGGCAAGGGCTAGGCTGCAATGACCCACGCGGGGGCCGCACGCGTTGATAGATTATACGGGGTGTCCCGTGAACTTCCAAGATATATGAAATGGGAAATTCCCGTGACGATCCTAAGCACAGTTCTCCTTTGTCGTTTCGCGATTTGACGTTCCGTTGTCGAGTGATTAAAGAAAACATAAACCAATGCGAGTGGGATCACAGAACATGACAACTGTACATTGAAAAGATTACACAAAATTTTATTTCGGCTTAGAATCGAATATTTTCTATTTCAGAAATCATGTTATAACTGTGTGCGTGCTGAGTGTAGGGGATGGACGATCGTGTTCTCGTTGCCTGCGGGCTAACAAAGTCACATTATCTAACCGTAATCAGCGACACAAGTGCTCGATGACGCACAAGGTATCCAACAGCAGCGCCACCGCGTCGCTTCGTTATCCAAATACATACGGCTCGATGGCCGTCAATTTGGCGAAACTCGTGGAACACAACGACCGGAGCCGTGTAAGTACGGGCATCATAGACACGCAACCCTATTCGCTAACAGGAAGATAATTAGGCGGGTGCATTAAACGACCATCCATCGCGTCGTCTCGAGGAAGTGGCCCGTGAAACCCGTTGTCCCAACGCTTCCGTTTCGAACGCCCGGAAACCGGCATTTGTATGCGAGCCTGGCAGCACTCTGTCTGTTTTAAAAATCGAATTCCATAATATTGTAATCGCTCGTTCGCGTATGCAACAGCGTTATTCCCGAAACACGATTGTAATTATACAAGGTTGTTTTAAATACATTTGAAAATGAAACGGAGGGTACAGCCGAGAAAGATGGCCGAATGACATTTTCGGCCATCTTTCTCGGTTTTTTATATTCTAAGATATTCTAGTATATTTTTGTATATTCTGGAATATCTTAGAATATGCTAGAATAAAGCAGAATATACCAACATATGACATATAATAACAGAATATACAGGAGTATACTAGGATGCACCAGGATCTACAATAATATACTAAAATGGACCAGGATATATAAGAATTGAGTGAATTGATTTCTTTCGCGTCGTTTTCGACTATCTTTTTTAATTGTCGCACTCGAGTGAAATTTCCGAAGAATTTCAAGTCGTTCCGAATTCTGTCGAGTTTTCCGAAGAGAACCGAGCAACGGCGAATACTTCGCGAATAACTCAACCACTTGGCAAAGCATGCGAAGGTCGAAGTCTCCGGGGTTTTTGTCAATATTTACCACGGAGAAGGGTTGATAAATATTTGAGCGAATCCGGGCATCGGCATGCACGATGACCTCGAAATTGTCCAGTACTTTCGTTGGCTAGATTTCGAAGCCGGCGAGCGAACTGGCGTGTCGAGGACCCATGAAGAATTTAAGTCGGTTCGCCGCCTTCGTGTCGACACCGTTGCCTATATAATTAATTTTTCATCCCTTTTGGAATTCCGTTCTCGCGTGCCCGCTTCCGTTGTCTGCAACCCATCCACCCTCGCGAAATAATTACTCGCGCGAACGTGCTTTCCGCGAGGCCGACGCCGGCGCCGACGACCAACGATTAATTCTTCGGTTGTCTGGTTAATTTTAATGCTTGTCTGGAAGCATGCTACACCGCTCCAACGGATCGAGATGAGGTTCCTCGCTGCGTTCTGGGAATTAATTCGGCTCCGAGCAATCACCAAACAATTCTACTTTATTAGAAAAGCATCGGGGCGGCTGCCACTTCTCTGGGACTCCCAAGAAAATTGCCACGAGATCAATGCAGGTCTTATAAAAGTATCGGAAGCTTCTTCTATTATTTCTACGCTGCACAGTTTGCTATCTTACTGTTTGTCAATTAACTTAACCCGACGATATCCACCAACAGTTTATTTAGAAAGAATCAGAATGCTGCTAGTCTTCTGCAGATGGTAGATTCAGCTCTTGTAAACATACTGAGAGCTTTTGTTATCATTTCCTACGCTGCCCATGTTCGTTATCTTCATTTATTTATTAAATAGCATTTGGTTTATCTAGTTTATTGAAAAGGAATCAGAGTTCTGTTATTTTTCTACAGATGGTAGACTCAACTCTTGTAAAAATACTGAGAGCTTCTTCTATCACTTCCTACGGTGCCTATGTTCGTTATATTCATTTATGTATTTAATAGCATTCGATTTATTCAGTTTATTGAGAAGGAACCAGGGCTCTGCTACTCTTCTACAGATGGTAGATTCAGCTCTTGTAAAAATACTAAGAGCTTCATGTATCTTTTCCTATGGTGTTTGTGGTCGTTACTTTCATTCATTTATCAAATAGCATTCTGCTGTTCTTTTGCAAAAGGTAGATTAAGCTCATGTTATAATAGAGATTTTCTTCTATTATTTTCTATGGTGCCTATGTTCGTTGTCTTCAGTTATTTGTTAAATAACATTGGGACCCCCAACAGATAAGCAGATTGACAATTGGATAACCATTTTCGCTATTGCCTGATCCATCATCGATTCTTTCATAGATCGTCTCAGGGCCCGTTAAGTAGGGGACCGAGGTGTATGGGGCTCTCCAATGGTGACTCTGATCCATTGGAGGGTATGGCCATAGTGTTGGCGGTCCATACACTAAAATCCTCTCACTCCACCGCCTCGTGGTGGTCCCTGGGAACACGCTTGCGTGTTGCTAACGGAGTGAGGGGTACAGTAAGTGGAAGAGAAAACGGAAGTATAGAACGGAAGAGAAAACAGAGAATAGGAAAGAACAGAAGAGGACAAGGAAGGCGAAAGGATTAGTCGAATAAAAGAAGACGACCTGGAAGAAGGCGGGGATGGCTTATCACCCCCAAGGGGTGGGGGTTTTAGTGGTTCCGTTGGTGAGTCCCACACTACCCCCCCACAGGTGGGGGGGGGGCGTAACAACATTTCCCCCACCCCTGAAAAAAAACTAACTGGCCCAGGATGAAACTCTCCCTTTTCTTTCCTCTTCCCCCTTCTCATTTCAACCGCCGCCAAAGTAACAAATACTAAGTGCGGAACCTGATGCTAAGGGCGGTACTGGCTTTATGGATACATGAAACTTTCAGACGTGCGGCTTGTTCTCCTGAAATTTCTTTCCTCGGAAATATTTTCTTAGTAACTGTACCCTCGGCATTTTTGCTTTTGGCGAAGCCGAGTTCCAAAGGGAACCCGATTGTTTTTCTTCTCCATTGAGCGGGAGCGAGATACGGATATCTGACGCAAAATATCGAGGTGCTAAAGTTTGTAGGCTCTTGGTATAAACACAACGCAAAGTTCGTTCCTTCGTAGCGAGGGTATCGATCATCGGCTCTGGCTTGAATTCAGGTAAGAGCGATCTTCTCTAAAAAAAGAAACAGATTGTAGTTACGGACAGGTAGAATTTTATAGCAGTTCGTTGGATAGATGAAACTGCTAAATTACTTTTACGCTACGATTGTGTGAAAACGTATGTATATACGTTTCTTTTGTTCCAGTAAATGGATGACCTTTTTTTAAATAAATAGGTCTTTGATCGCGTCAAACAAGAGTCTACTGTTTTAAAACTGGATTTCGGAGAAAGTAAAAATTTCAACACGTACATATTATTTTATTATTGTAAAATATTTTTAGAACGCCGATATGCGTTCATCGTGTATAAATGCTAGCGATACATTACGAAAGTTAATTTTAAAATGCAATTAATCGAATTTGGTCCGTCGCTAAATATATCTTATCTCTCGGAGCGCAAAAAGTTATACAAAAATTCGTGTATAGTTCGAGCGCTTTCAAATCATTCGGATTTACGGACGTATTTAAATATGGACGTCAATCACGGCACGCGTGAGACAATATTTGGAAATTTCAACCGTTAATCCACGATCAGTTCTCAAGCCGCAGATAAACCGAGGTATTTCGGTGTACAATAATATCGATGTGAAAGGAAGACGACACGAGTTCGATAACCGTGTAAAATTTTATTCGAAACGAATGGATTGGACGTGCGATTCGAACGTGTAATCCACTAATTACAATTTCATTTTCGTTTAGTTAAATATGCACATTTCAACCATTCATTCTGCCGAAAAGCTCCAAGTGTTATTTCCATTTCAATAATTTCGGTACTCTTACAAAATCTTCCTTCGAATTTAATTACCGAAGGAATGAGCGAAATACGAAATTTTTATTGCTACCAAAACGCGATTGACGAAATAACCTAACGTTAGTTTTCATTTGATCATTCGTCTTGGAAAACAGCATAATACAATGTAATTCGAGTACAGAAATATGAAAGAGGTAACATACAAGATTAACAAATTACCAAATATTTGTCAAACAATAGAAACTACACAAATTGACGCATCAAAAAATATACGATCACATTTAAGAAAATTAATGTTCACCTTTTGATTTTCTAAGTTTTCCATTTACAAAGAAATCATGCACCCTTAATACCATGTAACGTCTGTAGGAATGATTTCTTTTTTCTTTTAACTTGATGAAGTAAGCTGCCTCTCAATTAATTAATTAAAATTATATATTGGGTTGTTCGGAAAGTTCGTGTCGATTTACTCATCGGGAATCGATTATTTATCGATTCGTTTTCGTATATATTTATTAAAAATAAAAATTAATCGGCACGAACTTTTCGGACAACCCAATAAAATAAAATTAAATAAATGTTAGGTGCCAAATCAGTTAAACCTTTACACTCCAAGCAATTTTAATTCCTAACTCGAAACATCTTTCTATCCTAGAATAATACCATTGCAAATTTTAAAGTTACTATTAATCGTATGGCAACACTTCAATTTTTAAAACTTCACAATTACCAACATTTGTAATGTACAAATTGTTTTGAATAATAGTCCGACAATTTTCAGTGTGGCCTCAGAAAAATCATATGAATGCTAAGCCTTAAATCTTCTCATTTTCATAAAACAATATACGCCATCCAATATAAAATGCTCGATAAGTTTACAGTGTTTTACCCCGTTCTTTCGACGTCGGTAGAAAATCGGGGTGGCGACTTACAGCGATGAACGAAGGCGAACAGTTCCGAACTCGGCATTGTACACTTGACTGGCAACGAAAAGGACTCGAACAAGTGGCCTGCCAATTGTTTGAAACAATATATTTGCGAAAGTTCTCGGATTATCGTGAATCGCCGGGGTCGGGGTTCGTCGAACAAAGAACGAACGGCTCGGATAGCTTTTCCTCCCGGAGGTTTTCGGTCTTCCCGTCGAAAGGTCGAACTTCTCCGCTTTGATCCAGTTATTTCGACCGAGCGGCTATGCCCGGGGGTAGATTGGTCGCGGGGGTTGGTTCGAGGGTGGTTCGCAGGAGGGGAACAAGCGATCACGAAATTCTCACTTTCGGCCCGACATTACCTGGGGCTTCTTTGTGTCTGCCCGCGTTGCTCCGAGACGCCTCTCTCGTTTTCGAATCCCCTAACGCTGTTAGTCAAACCACGCCGACCGATTAACTCTGTCGCGGTTGAAATTTCTTTTAAGCGAGTTTCCCCGAACTTCGATAAACCACCAGGAAGCACCTCGGGGAGATCTCAAAGATTGTTTTAACGCGCCAATAACGGACAAATTTACTCGACCGAACTTCCCGTATCCGGGAACGAAATTCGACGATCGTCGGATTAAGAATTCGCTGCTCGTCGACTTTGCTAATCTACGATTCCTTCTGTTTGGCGCAACCTACGTCTTACATTGTGCGACGTAATTAAATGTACACGAATTTTCCGAATTTTTATTTTATTCTCTTCTATTTTAAATCAGATTTTTCCAATCTGTTTAACTTTATTTGCCGAGAATATTGTATTTGCCATAATCTCGAGGGACAAAGTAGAAGCACAAATGTGTAGAAACCTAACGTAAAATATTTAAAAATTTGTGAATAATATAGTGTGTTCTATTATGCGAAGATTTGTTCTATTAACCCTTTGCACTCGAATGGTGACTCTAGGGCACCATTATAAATTGCAACGGCATTATGTGAAATAATTTTTACATCACTATGCTCGCATCTAGGAAAGTGATAACAGTTTCACTGTTGTAAAGACGGGTAATAGTAAAAATCTGAGTATGCATGAGAGGAAATAAATCGCGTAAAGTGAAATTTTCGAGAACAGAAGACATGCCTTGATTTTCGAAGGTAAAACAGCTTCGAGTGCAAAGGGTTGATACTTCTCTGATCGTTAGTCAATTTGCCTCACTTATTTCGAATATACTATTTTTGTACTCAAACTTGACAAATTTCCTTTAATTATTTTTAATAAAGTCAAGATCGGAAGGAAAGTTTTCTTTCGCTAGATTATTGTTACTCTACGTTCTAGCTGAATCTCTATCTTGTATTTTTAGTATTTGTTGACGAAACAATATCAGTATTTCTAGTCAACGTTGTATATGAAAAATCTGAAAAATATTTTGTAATATTTCGTATTTTGAAGAAAAGAGAGTAAACGTTAACCAAATAGGAACTATGCAAAACCAGAGTACAAGCTATTGCTAAATTTTTGTACAGACTTCTAGGAAAAATAAAATGTTGGCCCCTTACTCGTTGATTCAATATTTTTCGGCGAGGTAAAAGCGCACAGACGACGGTCGAAATACTTTTTCGGCTGTGTAACTGAAAATATTGATCAATTTTGTAGGCTGTTAGGGAATGTAAATAAAATAGTACTAGTTTTAACTTCACATTGGAACAGATGGGTGCACGCAAGCAAAAATAGTGCGTACAAAGAGAATTAGATACACGTGATTTTTCAAAACAAAGAAAATCTGTTAATAATTCCGGACACATTGTGGACAAAAGTTAATCGTGAATTCTTTTTAACGCGAGGAAACTTTGGGAACAAAAATGAGGGTCGTTTATGTCCGACGCAATAATCTTATGAAGGAAGTTCTACTTTTGAATGAAACTTATGGAACTGATGTTCTACTTTCCCGTGAAACTACGCCAAGAAATTTTAATCAAGCTTTCTTCGTTACGGAAATTTGCGACGATACAAATAATCTCAATTAGTAAAGTGCTCCGACATTAGACCCGGCTGATAGCCTGCGGCATTGTAGAGTGTAGTTTTGAAAACTTTGATGAATCATAAAACATCGTTCCGTTGTACGGATAGTACCATTAATAGACTCGAGGGCGGACTCCATAATGGCGAAGACTGTTGAAACGGATGCATATTTAATAATGTTTTCCAAAGCAACACTGCAAATTTGAGGAACAACGAATTTTAAAAAATTACGCAGAAAAATTGTTCCTTGAGAATCAATACTTGACACATTGATAGCGAGTGTTCGATGAAAGTGTTCTGCAACAAAGTATAATTAACAATTTACCGAGCCGAAGCCTATTCATAGAACGTTGAACAATTTCACGGTAATAAAATGAAGCTTAAAAATCTTTTTTTACATTCTAGTCTCAAACGAAATTGTAAGATTACGTTATTGGAGACAATTTGTAAATTTACAATGAAAATTGCCGTTACTGTTACGCTAAAACTCACTATTTTGTACTACTTCATAAAAATAGCAAGGCCGTATTTAACCAAATATTTAGCCATTCGCAGCACGTTTAATTCTTAACATTATTAACACTGGGTTTACGGAACGCTAAAAGTTACTATTTTGTACTACTTCATAAAAATAGCAAGACAGTATTTATCCAAAGATTTAGCCATTCGCTTTATAATATAATACCCAAAGAAATATGTTGTCGAATAATAGCAAATGCATCTTTACAAATTCATCGAGAATTCAAGATAATAAAACACGCCATTTTGACGTGTCCCATGAACCTAGTGTTCAACACAGGCGATTGTAGTAACGCAAACATCATTTTGAATTATCGCAAAATTATTTATACCGTTAGCGGTACCACGCGGTCGCCACTCGAGTGCGAAAAGTTAATATTGAACCTGCCACAATACTTTTCAGAATTTTTATCTTACAATTATCAAAGTTATAAAATTGCCTTCGTAGGAATCGATTTGATAGATCTCTTTGTCCAATTATATATTCTAAATAAAATCCCAAATAATCCAAAGAAATAAAATTTTGGCATTTTTATATAATTTTTATATTATTTTATATAATATATATTTTTATAAATTCAGTCGTAAGATTCTAAACGTATCGATACGTCGCTTGTCTCCCCCTTAGAAATACAATTAACAAGCATACCCAAACGAAGAGAAACATCGCTGGTACCGAAGTAGCAACGACGCTCGTTAAAGACGCGTCTGTGTGAACGCGCCCTAAGGTTCTCGCGGTACAATGTGTGTCAAGACTAACGCTCGACGGCGTACGGCAAACAGAATCCCTGAACTCGCAATATCGTATTCTCTTTTTGCATAAGAGATATCGTTTGTCTTCAAATCGCAATTGTTCGACGGAGTCCAGAGACCTAGGTTCCAGCTTGAACTTCCTCAATGCCGCATCGATAGCTGATTAATAATTAAGCGGCGTCGAGAACCGATGCAGTCCAGCTGTGTTTCCCATTATAGTCTTTCTTTCACGGAATACGACACAGTGGTCAGAGCCAACACGAGTAAAATTAGCCGAATGGGGCTACATACGCGAAAATGGTCCCCAGAACGGCACGATTTTCTCAGTCTGGGTCTCCAAAAAATTCAAAGTCCACAAACATGCATCACACGATTGAATTACGCAGATGAAGTTTCGCAACAAGTGAAATTAATTAACCTCGATCGCTTACTTAACACTAGAACCACTGAATAATAAATCCAACGATATACATTGCTTCGTGATAATAACGAGACTGTATCCATTCAAACTTCATTCAATTTTTCGAGTAACACGTGGTTTGTTAAAGTACATCAGAAAATTACCAATTAACATTTTTATGAATTCGGTAATTGCGAAAGAAATAAGAAGGAAAAATAATAAGAGTTAAAAGATTTTAACTGGTTTGGTAGTTCTAGTGTTAAAGTAGAAACCTAACAAAAATCATTTCATTTTTGTAATTAGTAAACTACGGATCTTTATTGTAAGAATAATAATAGTATAATAAAAATATTCAGCGTCGATTGCAAGAGACGATAACTAGATCACGATTGAGACATATAGCAAAGAAAATATTTGCCTATTTACGTTTCACCGGGCAGAATCGAGGGGCTGGAAGAAAATGAGATCGAGAGGGGGACACGGGAGAAACAACTTGAGAAATTCTGCCCTAAACGATCCCCTAAACGGTTCCCATGGGATCTTCGTCTGGAGACCGAGGAAACGTCGAACCCGCAACCGGTGAATACCGCATTCGATCGACGATGTCACGCATAAACGCGAACCTGTTCCTCGATAGATTAAGGCAATGTATTCGTATGAACGATGTAAAATTCAACAATCTTCATAGATACATATAGATAGATAGATAGTGAAAAACAATACTTTCTCTACCAGATTGCTGTATATAAAATCTCTCGTCTTTTACAGTAACATTAAACAAACGCAATCTTTTTCCAGAGAAATCTCGTTCAATAAAATCGCAATAAATGTTTTCTATCAAACGAACTGTTAGTTTTTCAATTGCATTAGAAATTTGATTTTTCGACGGTTCATCTCCATCGTTAACGCGGAATCTACCGAGCCACTAGTGTAACTGCTCCGCGTTATTTTATAAAAATAACAAGAATTAATTTATTTAGACTTCGTGCGGTTGTTAGTTTAATGTGTGCTCCACCGAAAACGTGGAATCAATTATTTTTACGAAAACATCTTTAGAATTTGAACGATCTTGAAATAAAGAATTTGGAACCAGTCGTTTCGACTCGTGCAGATTTAGTGTCATCTCCATTCAAATATTTATTTTATTTGCCAATTTCCGAGTATTTTGCGTGGACGATGAATAGCGCGTTTATATTTGGAGGGAAATCGTGGTACTGGAGCGGTTAAAACCTGACTAACGGACGTTATGTTTGTTGATTTTACCTCGTCGTGCACGAATCTTTCAATCTGCGTTCTGCGGAAACCAAATCGATACCAGCCTCCATTAACGAACGCATCGGAGCGCATTAAGAGAGCTTCTTCGGAGCGTGCATTTTTCACGAGCCGAGTCCAGAAGAGTTTATGGGTCTTTAAATGGGAATGTACGATGGGAAGCTCGTGTAGCCAGATGTTCTTGAAATATCACGTTAATGATAGAATGCACGTCTAATAGAATTGAATGTGCTAGTCTAGCGATATCAAAATGTTTAAGGAGCCTGCGCACTCATGCAAGGATTTAACGTTAAAAATTGAATGTGTTCGAGCTTTTAATTTTTATGAATATTTCAAATACCGCGTATACATTCGGGGATGTTTGCTGCGTATTTTATAAGCACGAATTCGTTCGCATTTACCTTGTTTTTAGAGTCTCCTGCAGACTGCGTTATATTTCAACGGTGTATACAGTTTTAACGATAATGCACATTAAATCAGTAATATTTTTCTTCGCTCGTGAAAAACGTTCGGCGGAAAGTAGTCGGCTTCTTTAAATTACTATTTTGAACACGCTTTTCAAAGTTCACGAAAAAAATGTAATCTCCGCCTCGTTCCACAACCTATTTTAACCGTTCTTTTTTTTCGTAAAAACATCGTACCGGCATTATAAAATTCCTGGGGTTTTACATGTCGAAAAAGTACCGCGAAGAGTGTAAACATATCCGTGGCACAGTAACGATACAAAAATTCCACGCAGAAATGTTTATAGTCGTTTTACTAAGGCGTAAATGAAAGATATACAGCTAACTTTATAGTGGCATAAGGCACACCATCAGGGCTTTACATCATTGAACTTGTTCCTCCTTTTTATACCATAAAACAGTGAAAGAACCGTGCAGTAATTTTTAAGATGTCGTAAAGGGGAGGCTTGAATCTTTATACCTGTGGAGGATTCGTTCGCGAAAAAAATTTTTTAACGTCTTCGCCGGCGTATCAATTTGTTGCGTTTCTCAGGGAAAAAATGAATTTTCAGTTTCTCTCGTGCTGAATCGTGTGAAAAGTTCTAAGGAGAAAATTAATAATGGCGTGCCAAAGCAAAATCTTCAAGTTCTTAACACGTTGAATGCTATGACAATCCCTGGGGACTGACGGTATCAAATTTACAAATTAATATGTTATAGATAATTCATATAATATTCAGAAATATTCGCACTATTTCAATAGATTCGATTGAAACGGAAAAGCACAAATAGTTTAAAGGTAATTAAAAAGGTAATTAAAGGTAAATAAAATATGACGCGAAAGCTAAGCAAAATGGCTCCGCATTCGACGTGCTAAATGAGTCCAACTCTACCTAATTTTCACCTAAAGCTGTCGAAGGCATTTTATATACTATCGAGAACATCCTAGTCGCTACTGGATAATAAGATACTGTAGGAATTTAAGAAAAAAAGAGGGAACCGGTCTGGAAATCGAATCCGGAACTTTTCTGATCGTAGCCGATCGACTACCGCATGGAACCCGTTCAACCGTTTCTTCTAATTTCCTCTACGCTGTTCCGATATAGGGGTCCTGATCCTACAATACTGTAAAAGTATTGTATTTTACTGTTACTACTATTAACCCGTACAACAACGAGTCAGACTCGTGATCAAGATTTCGAGCTGAATCTCCTAAACATGTATTTCTTTAATTTTCTTCAAACGGAAATAACATTTTATTTAGTTGTTGATCGTATACGATTATTGGAGAATAGCTAGGCTCGTAGTAACTACAAATTTCTCATTTCTTTTCGTCGTTCCTTGGAGGATGAAGAAAATCTAGTCACTGTTATTGTAAAATAAGTCGTAGGCCAAGGGGTGAACACTAAACCTACGGAACATTAAAATTGACTAGTGTACATTGTCTTATAAAAATGACGAGATATAATTTATTTAGAATTTCTGTTACAATATACATATATTTTCTAATTGCAATAATAGTAAAATAGAAAATATAAGAAGGGTCATTTCACCCCCTGTGGTAGGTTTACTGTTAATATTGTATTTTAACCCTTAGCACTCCGAGCAATTTGAATTTAAAAAACGAAACATATGTTTGACCTAAATCAGTTCCATTATACATGGCTAATTTTCTTTTGCACAAGCTATTTTAAATAATGGTAAGGGAATATTTAGGTGTTCTCTCATGTTCTCTGATAGTTATGCGTTTATCCTACATTTGTAGATATAGTGCGCGATGCCTTACCTTACAATATACCGGCTGTCTAAATTAAATCTACGGAAAAATTCTTATGTTTGTTGTACATCCAAATGTTGCTAGGACGCGTAACAACTTTTACGATACTATGCCGATATTCTGGTGTTCCCTCACGTTCTCTGGTGGTTATGCGTCTATCCTGCATTTGTAGGCATAGTGCAGGATGGCGTGTGTTCAAAGACGAATCCGGCGGTTAGAACGCGCGACTGCTTTGCGGTGTCTCGCGTCTACAATGCCTGAAGACGATCCTGTCGACGACGATCTGTCCGCCGCCGGTTACAAACTATCAGAAGCTCACGGAAACTGCGGTTTATAATACAGTTTACGATACACGGGCTGGTGTGGGTGGACGCCTTGTGACGCATTCTGATGCTGTTCACAGGCTATGCGTCGCGTGCTACCGACGCTGTCATTGATTATTGATCGATGTTAATTGATTCCGAGCTTCAAACTTATCCTTCGAGCTAAGCATCACCGGAGAAGAAAATTTTTATGCAACGGCTGTTCATTGGAAACGATGCAACACGAGAAAATCAACTAATGTATCCGTCCTGCGTGGACATTTTACGAAGCTTCCGATACCGGTCGTTCTATTCGTTCCGACGTGGCGAATACAAATGCAGCAGCTAGAACAACGAGAAAAAACAAACAAACATACAACGTCTTTTCGAGTCTTTTTATCGAATCAACTAATGCCAAAAAACATCAACTCGGGTTAACGAACCGGCATCAACAAGGAGGAACGGACAGTGTCCTTTTCTCTTTTCCGTCGAGCCAGCTGGTAGCCTAACAGATCCACGCACTGTGTGCAAATCGCGTAGGTTAACGAACCTGCAACCACGAGAGCGAATAGTCCCTCGTCGATCCCTGCTCCACCGTCGAACATGTATTGTATAACGTCCCATACATGTAATTCGGACACAGATCATTGTCCCACACAAATACCACTTTCATTTCTAACGGAACTTACAAGTTTCCGAACACTTCTTTACTAGCGTATTGAATCGTGTCTATGAGCGTGCGTGTGCCACAGTACCGCATTAGAAAATTATGAACTAAAAAGAAATTTTAGTGCGACCTGCTTCTTTATTGACAAGTTTTCCAGCCCAGAACAAAACGCTTTATTCCCGGTCGCGTTGTCTAACCGTTGCCAAAATAATAATAATGTAGGGTTTTCTAATGTTTATTTCACTCGTTAACTTTTGCAGATTTTATGGAATTTTTGTGGCTTTTAATGTAGCAGTCAAAGTGTTATGTTTCGTAGTATTTCGCTTATTTTTACTGCAGGCAGTTTGCACAGCATTTATTTTGTTATTTCAGGTTGATGAGTCTAGCAACGGTCATAAATATTAATATTGGTTGTCTTGGCAACGTTATAGAATTAAGATTTATGCACCACCTCATGAAAAAGATATAATTATTTGGTAAAATGTCGATAAATTAAAATGTGACCTGAAAGTTACACGGGCCCAGAGAGGGTTAAATTGATTGAAACTAAGGCAAGCCCGACCGTTCGCGAAAAAAATCGCGAATCCGCATGAACATCGACAGTTAGTTGGCGATGCAACTGGAGGGTGTGGGACAAGCTCTCGAAACGGAGCATCGGCAGAATAAGGCTAGAGGACGGCAATATTACGAGGCGAGAACAGGCGAACGAGAGTCTCTACGCGGATAATATAAAAAGCCATCGGGTCGCTAGAAGATTCCGTTGTGTGCAATTTCATCCGGCGGCTAATAAGTTGAAAGTAATGCACCGGGCTGCTCGAGATAGAGGGAAAAAAGGTGGAGTGGTACGAGGCTGGTCCGCGTGTCCCGGCGCAGCTTGTTGATCACATCTTAATATCCCTGCGGCGTGTACGCCTCGCCGAGTCTCGCAGTCACGTTCCCGGCCATTCCGTGCTAAAACTTCGACTTTACTGGCGCCCCGTCGACGGCGTTAATCTTCCTTTTAACGCGGCCGAAAACCGCGTCGCACCTGCTGCCAGTTAAAGCCGCTGCAGAAAATATTTGCTGCGGGAAAGACGCTGCGGGGAACTCGTGATAACGCGCCGCGCCGCCATCGTTTCGCTGAGCGAACCGCCGTTGCCCGTGATTTTTCCGCAAGCACGCCGCTCCTGTCTTCAGAAATTACTTCAAAGATATTGCGAGTCGAACGTCGAGGCCCCAGTTTATTCCCCCGTGTTAGAAATGTGGGACACCATTTCGGTTTTGCTAATCGTAAAATAACGAATTTTATTCCGCGATATTCTCGCGATCTTATCGACACCGCTTCGGCAAATGTTTTAGACATTGCTTGACACGAATTTTGTACACTCGTGGCAATAATGCGCAGACGTAATAAGCAGACATGTAAAACGGACTTAAACTCTTGCCATACCATTTTCTTCGTAAGTGAAGATATAATGTGTCCATCGCAAAAAATGTTATTGGAGAGCAAAGACAATTTATATCTTTTATACTGTTACATCTATTGCGATACTTAATCTCTTAGGCACCATGCGCCACTATAGTGGCTTTCGCGGATGCCATCTTCTTGTACGATGCGCCACTCAATTGTATTATTAATTATTAAAATAAATTGTTAAAGTCAACATACGTGTACCATATATTTAAGAAAAATTATAATTTTATAATCAAACACTTCATTCCAATGTGCTCGTGTGAAGAACAGTATTATCCGTCATACATTGCAGTGCTGTATCATTTACACGTAATTCGCGTCGAACTCTGCCGTACAGAAAAATGTAAGAGAAATACAAATGAATATTTACATTTTTGTTAGACTCCATTTGAAATCTTCCAACACGAGACTGACTCGTCATAATATGGCAAGGGTTAATAGTATCGATATATTTTCATCAATTTATCAAAATCATTGATGGAAATCGTGTAATTGATACACGGTATTTTTATTTTGCATAATGATCAGACTAGTTAGCGAATACGGCTATCTCTGTACCTGTGGCAATCTTGATATAAAGCAGTGAAAACGCGTCGTGATTTTTCTGCAAGCTTGCCGACACTGATAAGTTATAGCAAACCACGCCACCATCCCTCCCACAGTTTTCGCATTTGTTACACGTCATTTTACTCGTCTTGAAGTGCTGCATACGAATATAACTTCGTTACCTTGTTGCAACATTGCGTTACCTTGTCGTTGGTAAATTTGAGAGAGAAAGTACCTAATGTATATCATATAGTTTTATTATAGTTAGAATTTACATTTTTGAATGGAATAAAATGCTCGACAATATTGTTCATAAATATTAGTTTTGCTCAGCTTGAAATATCGCGTCCAACGAAAGACTTTAAGCAATCGCTAGTAGTTTTTTTATTAACAAACGAAAAGTTCTTGAAGATTCTCCTTTTTGTCAAACAAAATACTTAATAACCATCTTTGTAGTCTTTCTATTCTCTGCTTCAAACAAATTCTTTCATCCTTTGTATTTCAATGTACAATTATAAACACGATATAAATTTAATAATATTCATTTCGAACGATAGACAATATTTTTGGACACACCTGTTACTTTTCGTTCTGTCTAATAACCTGTACACTTTGCATAATCGTTTAACCAACAGTATGTATAAATATCTATAGTAATCGTTTGATGTGATTTGCAGGAGTACTATTTTTATTTTATTAACTCGTTTAATTTTTAAGCTTTGGAAAAGGTCGAGGGCTCTTCGGCCAACTTTATTAAAAATTATTCAAAAGTAAATAGTGCCATCGAATAAAAATATTTCAAGTGGTTCGACGACCACTTAAACGTCAGCAATAAATTATTAATATCATTCTCTGCGACAAACGAAAGTGGCGGTACGTATGCAACTCTCTACAACGGTTACGTTGCCGTCAACGTGTTACAAACGTTAAAGAGGCGTAAAGATTTCGAAATGCAAGAACGTTTAGCAAACTTCAGAGTGTTTAATAAACGAGTAACATCTACAGAAGTGCGATCAAATATTTAAGGAGCAGGCAGAGTTTCTAGAAAGCATTTGTATAATAAACATTTCCAGGGGAGTTTAATGAACGTTGTCCAAATTGCAAAAGCACCGCTGAAGCTCGCTTCAGACCGGCAACGGTCGAGAACATTCACGCCTTAATGATTCCACGGTGACTTAGGAAGTTAAGCTTAATACGCCGCTAATGAAACATTTAAAATGCTAATTTTCAAATGCCACAACGCACCTGTTTAAGCCTTACACGCCCAGCTTGGCCGACGCTCTTCACGCCAGCCTGAATAAATAACTACCAGCACTTTCCAGTCGATTGTGCCGTTTATTCGCGTCGTTTATCTTGTTTAACAGGAAACCTGGAATTACTCATTTACGATTCATTTACTTTTATTATTATTTTGTAACACGGGAAAACTGTTCCTCTTTTTTTTTTAAAACAATATTAAGATCCCGTAATGAATTTACAAACGCTTTGAGTATTTATCAAATTGTCAAACCGATTCAGGTTTCCGCTTCGATTGAAAATGTCCCGGCAAATGAACTGTAAAGAAAATATGCATATACAATTATTGAAAATTGCAAATTGTAGATATCACACGACGCATTTGTAAAATAATATCGTTGTAACTAAATTTTCTCGAAGCCAGCACAAAAACAACGGAGAACTCCGTACACCGTGTTCGTGAAATGTTGTTCGTCAATTGTTTGTTCATAATTTATTATATGTACACCGCAGATTTCATGCATCTGTGATAAAAAGTAGTGAATCGATGCGATTTAAACGGGAAACATTAAACGAATGTGAAACCGAGAATATATATTTTCAACTTGTTAAAACTGTAAACGCTAAACTTTCACAGGGAGTCAAATGACCCTTTCCAGAATATTTATCTTTGTTTAAGGTACAAAATTGCCTTCGTCCAAATTGGATCCACCACTTTATTCAATCGTGTACCATAAACCCACCACAGGTGGTCAAAAGATACTTTCTAGAATTTTTATTTTACAATTATTGAAGTTACAAAATTGCCTTCGTCGAAATTGAATCCACTTCTTTATTCAATCGTGTATTTTAATAAAAATCACCGAAAATCTGAATAGTTAATGTTATAACGCGGTAGGCTCGGTGTTAACACTTTAACTGCCAAACCAACGGCCTGAAAAATCCCACAAAATCATAGCAATTTATTTAACGAAGCATCGATTGGAAACTTAACATGTGTGGCACAAAGTTATTCTTCAAGATTCTTCTATTTTTCAAATCTCAACTAAATTTAGTGCAACAAACATATTAACGAACGAATTTATTTTTAATCATGGACAAACGATTCTGTCACCCATATATGGATGACATGGCAGTCAAAGTGTTAAAAGAGAAAGATAAGATTTACGAATTACTAAACTGCAAATTTTCAAATATGGAAGCATTGATTAGGTACAACTTAAAAACGACGACACATTATATTCCTTTCCGCCAGGTTACTGTTTTTATTATCGAGAGGGTTAATTCGTGGCTACAGGCCTCCTTTACCCCGAATTTCAGAAAGTTGCAGAAATCACGAATGCGTAAAGAGCGCCGTCGGTGTTTGCTTCTTAGCGAGCGTAAATTTCTGCATACGCTAACGATTCTCGAAACGATGTGGCCGGGGATCGCGATAGTTTGCGTGTTCCTAGTCTCAAACTTGACCACACCGAAAGGTCCCTGATTGCGACTGAATTCGACGTTGACCTTAGCCCCTTGGCCAAGAGTCGTCGGCCACCCACGTATGCAAATTGCCGGGCTATGCT
The DNA here is from genome assembly GCA_028453745.1 of Agapostemon virescens. Lineage (NCBI taxonomy): Eukaryota > Metazoa > Arthropoda > Insecta > Hymenoptera > Halictidae > Agapostemon > Agapostemon virescens. The sequence continues at coordinate 17,019,417 of CM052097.1, read as the reverse complement.
TACCAATAAAACTGTCCGGCGTGCTCGAACTTAATTATCACCGGAAGTTATGTAACGGATTGTGCCGTGGCCGGGCGGCTTCGAAACAAACGGTCTTGCTCGCGGAACGGGAATTAGCAAGGGTAAATAACGATACCGGCGAAAGGCAACGACTGGGAATTAGGCGGAGTCCCCGCGACCCGGCGAACGTTTAATTGATCGAGGTGCTGTCGGATTAACGATGTTTGCTTATTGATTCGTTCGCGGTGCACGATCGCTTCACGCGATTTCATCACTAAACGAAGATGTGGTAACATGGACCTCTGATTCAATATTTCTCCCTAATATCTGCTTCTAAGTCCATATTCGTTCAATAGTTTGCTTAGAACGTAGATAAACATACAATAACGTGATAAAACGTAGCTGGCACTGTGGATTCGGTGTTTTTGTAACAGAAATGAATATTGGTAA